>JBBMJM010119889.1:0-14347 GCA_037832705.1 Centriscus cristatus
AAGAATAACAATAGAAAAATGGAAAAGAAATGCAGTTATAGTTTTGAGAGTTCTTTCTGCTAGTGCCATCTTGATGTGCCAGCTTCCTAACAGTGCAATGGGGAAGCTACTTTGCTTTAGATTCAGTAAGAAAAAAGAAGTTGTGTGGCATTTGATGAGTACACAAGCCTGGCTTTCTGGTTTATTTGATTACAGAAATGAATAGGAATGGTGAGTGAGAAGCTGTTGAATTTATTACCTTGGTCTCTTTGCGAAGTTGTCCGTAGTACCTCATTCGAGCCAAGAGCAAGCGCTGCTGAAGTGATTTATTATCCCAACACATCTTTTAATAGTGTCTAATATTGAAATAGGGGAAATAACATGGACCCCATTCATATTCAGCATATTCAAAACATGGTAGTTTTGTTTGTTTATTCAGTGGGAAGAGGTTTAGAAGTGTTTTAGGCCTAGGATAGTCATGTTCTTTCAATAGACAAGACTTAGCGCGATTCTTTGCATAATCATCACCCATCGCAGATTTGGTGCCTTGTGTAGTACAGTAAAGAAAGGACTTGTCATAGAAATATTACATATAGGATAGAATATTCATATTAGAGGATATAGAAACATTTACCACTAGGGGTGTAATGATTCATTGATTACATTGATGCATCTATTTATTTCCCTACGATCCAACTGCATCAATGGAGATTTGGCAAATTGTCCCTCACTGATGATGACATCATTGTTAAAATTGATTCACGAGGTTAAAAAATCGATTATATTGATTAACTAAGCATTTGCGTGTTGTATTTAAGCACAGTAACAAAATCCCTATATATCATCTAATGGTAAAGTCACTTAATTCACGTAATCTCCCCGAATGTGACATCATCGACATGTGGCGGCCGGGCCGACTCACATGAGTCACAAAAAAAGCACAGCTAACAGCAGAGAGGAGGCGGACGAGCAGGAGATTTTCAGGCTGAATTTAAAGTCGAGTGTGTGGAAACACCTCGGGTTTTGTAAAAAGGGAGACATTCTAGGCAAGTCTGACCAAACATGCTGCTGAGAGCGTGAGTGTTTTTCCGAGCCAATGTTAGTTCTACCTTGTGCGGCTTTCACTTTATTTTTGTGTACACAAAAAATAAAGTGCAACCTTACCTATCAGGTTGAATGAACAGTATACTACCCCGCTACTTCTGTCATTTCACAGAGTACAAGACTGTACTGAGTGTAAGACTCATACTCTGAAAGGACAGAAGTAGCAGGGAAGTGTAATGTTCATTTAGTTCAGGTCAGGTTCCACTTTATTTTTGTTTATTATTGCACTCTGATACTCAGTGAAAATCTCAAGTATCAGGGACACTTTTTTGTCTGAACTTGTGATAATTTTCATTGAATAAAAGGTGAATGTTTTTGCCATTAATCATTGTGTTTGTCCATATTTCAGAATCAGAAATATGGAAAATTATATGAACTGAATCTTTGTATATATTAGCCCCCAGTTAGCCTCAAACTGCCTTTATGAAATTGATGTAATATCCAAATACCATTTTATAGGATTTGGTCAGTGCACATTTGAGTCTTTCATTGTGTATCAGTGGACCCCAACCACTGGTCTGCAAACCAGCTATGTATTATAGGGCTGCACCGATTACAAAGGAAACAAACTTTACTTTGAAAACTTCTGAAAGAAGTTTCATTTTGAAAAACTTCTGGATTCTCTCCTGTCTTTTCTGCTTGACACATATCACTGTGACAGTGAAATGAATACCACAAACTTGCTGGAAAACGAGTCAACAAACATTGCTGCAGAGCTTTTTTTCTCAGAGGAAAAAAGCTCTGCAGAGGGAGGAGCAACCGACAACTGTCGAGACATTTAAGAGACAATAGCAGGAGTCGTATTTGATGTCCAGTCAGCTGGATCAATCGGTTGACTAAAATCTGGCAGATGAGGTTGTACATCCGCAGGAGAAAGTGGACCTGCTGCTTGCTGGTCAGGTGCTGGTGAACATGTACAAGGTGTTTCCTTGTCAGGCCATGTTGAGGAGAGGCAGAGCTCCAAAATGTTTCAGAAGCCCCCCGGCAAAGACAAAGCCCCATAGGTTGCCAATTACAATAGACTATAAGAAGATATTAATATTATATAATTACTTTAATTTTGCATGAATACAGAAATCCATAATCTGTTTTTATGTTAATAGTTCAACAGTGTCCCCTTAAAGAATGTCAGCAAGCACCATTTGAAGCTTGGGGCCCCCCTAGTGGTTCGGGGGCCCTATGCAACTGTATAGTCCGAATATAGTAGGAAACGACCTTGCTGCATAGCACGTGGAGAGGAGCGAATGAGGTAGTAAAGCCCAATTGTTTTCATGTTGTCATATGTATTATTAGACGTTTGTTTTCATGCTGGTGGTAGCTGTATATAGTGTTGTTTATCTGCTGCACCATGAAGACCGGTTTGTGAAAAATGTCATATATGAAACTGATCCGTGGCGGTTGCGGACCGCTGGTGTATATGATAACTTAGTCATTGTCGTTTTGCCTTTGGTGTTCTTGTCAGTGTGCTCAAATATTGAAGGGAACAGCAGGTGAACATGTTTTACCCAGTATTTGTGTGTGTCCTCAGCCAATATCAGGTATGTTTTTATGGACATAATGTGCTAGAGCTGGTTACTAGAAAAGGGGAAGACGAGATGGAGCAAAGGATGAGTCATTTTCTCTGTCAGACACTGTTGTTTTCCACTGAGCCCTTATTTTCTCTCACAAATGGATGCCAGATAGTGGGTGTTTTCACATTGTGTAATTTTATAATGGGAGAGAATACTTAAAGCTAAGGTTTCGGGTCAGAAGCTTACATTTCCAAGGACTCATCCCCATGAAGCCATTCTTCCTACTATGTTTGTTATGTTATGATTTCCTGTGAGGCTCACCAGGCCAATTGCACATATTGCCACTGTTGGACACTAATGCACACACTAAATTAACTTAACAGAATAAACATTTCTATTGTAATATTACAATTCAGAGGCACATACGACTAGTAAATAAAAACTTGACAAATATGTTTTATTTGGTTTGCCATGTCTCTCTCTCTCTTTCTGTGTGACAAGGTCTGTGTCTGTAGGACAAGGACTGCTGCACACTGTGATTGTGTTAATTCAATAAAGAGTGTGAGCGACTCAATTTGTAGGACGTGTGAAAAGATATGGATGGACCCTAAGAGAATGTCATGACAGTTTCCTAGGTCTTCATGATACAAGTCCAAAAGATCAGTTTTTATCTCTGACTTTCTCCCCACTGATTCTTCAATATCTTATTCAGTCAGGCTGGTTTAATAGTGATAAACTAAACTTTGCGATCTCTTTACATGACAAATGGCGCCACAGCCACTTCCCAGATGATCTTCTGCTCAGGTTTAATCGCCACATTGTTTGACAAAAATCACACACAATGGCTGCCATATTATTCCTGTAAAATGATCACTTACAACATTAAACATTAAATATTAGTTCTCTTTGTGACGCTCTATAACGTGTTGGCCAGCTGCTGGACGTCCCACTCAACCCAGAGATGTTTGCTTGCTTGTGGGCTCAGCAGGCTGTTCCAGACATCTGGGAGAACTTCCAGGACCTCTTCTTTATGCTGACGATAGTTCTTAATGACACTGATTGTGTGTGTGGGGTTGTTGTCCTGCATACAAAACTTGACTTTGTGCAAGTTACAGTAGGACTGTTAATCGTGCCCCAAAATCAGATTTGAATTTCTCATGTTTTTGGTTTTAAAAATATAAATCATATTCATATTTTTAATGTTTTTAGATCATCATACACATGCACCGATGTCCATCCATCCGTGGTCCACTAATAATGTCACAGGTGTTGTGGTGAATGGTCTCACAGAGGGATAGTGAACCTTGGCTCAGTTTCAGAGGATCATTCTTGACTGCTTCCTCTGGGGTCCTGCGCCCTCAAACGTAGCTCCATACTTGTTGTGAATGGAGGTATGCGTTCACGTTTGTCGTAGTCCAGTGACCTTTTAACAACGCCTTGTGGAGCTGGTGCATAACTCCACTTTCCTACCAGAAGTCTCAGATTGGAATTGTAGATTTCAGTTTCGGATATGCTTATTTTTGGAGCATATTGAACAGGTGCATGACTATTATAAGGCCTGTAAGGTACTTACAGTCTATTTGAATTACTACAAAAATATTGTAAAGGGTTCAATCAATTAAAATAGTTAGTTTTCAAATAGCGACGTTTGTTCTGACAGCCCTAATGCAAGTATACCCAGAAGTGAACAAATATTGTTTCTGTTTTGATTTTTGATCACTTGCTTAACTCCTATTTTGAAAATTCATAGAGAACATTTGTGAAAGCATTTTTTCCACACCCACTAAAAATATTTGCTCAGTACTGTACTTACTGTACTGTACTTAAAAAAAAAATCCTTGAGGCCTGGCCCAAGAGATTAAAAACTGTTGAATCTAATTTATTACTGTCTTTCACAAAGGGAACGCCATTATTCAGCACTGCTTAATGGTGTGACACGTCCCCTTAAGAATGTAACTTACAGTAATAAATTCAAACCGAGCTTTTTGGTAACACCAGAATAGTGAACTTGGTGTTCTAATGGAAGCAGTAAATATTTCATGTGCCCCATGGGTCTGTGCCTGAGTGATGGACTGTAGTGTGGAAGATGCGAGCCTTGAAATCTCATTTGAATAGTTCTCTATGCTCCTGAAAAGAGCGGGAATCAAGCAGTATTAGATTAACGGTAGAATTTATTGAATTGAATGAAAGGCCAGATGGATTGGAATTGAATTGGATCATACGGTTATGAATGGAAGCTTATGTGTGTGGGTGGGTCTGAAAAGGTCATTTGCACACGGCTGAGCTGCCTGTGAGAGTTTGCTTCTTTTATCTCAGTGGCTAATCTCTGGCCTGGCTGCTGCACTGTTACCACGTCTTTCCCTCCATGGCTCATTAAAGATTATGTTCTGGGCCTTTCACAGTTGAAGCCATTGTGAGCATTCACTTGTATTCATGCCTGATAGGATGACATTTCTGATAGCAGTATGACACTACCACTGTCACTTATTCAGCATTTCCTCCATAAACATATACTTACACATGTTCAGTCGTTATAGTTCGGTGGTGTTGATTCACTGCTGGCTGGTATTGGAATATGGTGTGTTATATATTTAGTGTTCTAATAATTGGTGAAACATTTTTTCGTTGATGTCTTTAATGTTTTAGGGTGAATCATCAACCCCCAACATAAGAATGAAACAACAGCAGTATCTGTAAGTGGCCCTTCTGTTCTACAGAGTAATGTTCCCCAGTCAGAGCTCTTCTCTTCTTGACAGCCGGCCAAACCAC
Organism: Centriscus cristatus; assembly: GCA_037832705.1. Classification (NCBI taxonomy): domain Eukaryota; kingdom Metazoa; phylum Chordata; class Actinopteri; order Syngnathiformes; family Centriscidae; genus Centriscus; species Centriscus cristatus. The sequence continues at coordinate 5,364 of JBBMJM010119889.1, forward strand.
ATCAAACAATGTGTTTTTACACAGATTTGTCACTTTCAGTTGATATTCCAATCTCTGCTGTGACCCTGAACTGTTTTCACAACGACAATCACCTGTTTTTTTACGATACACTGCCTCATAAAGGTGCTTATCTTGTTTTATCTGTTTATGTTCTTTCTGAACTCTGCGTGGTTATGGTCTAAGAGCACACCATTAAATTCACTTTAAATCCCACTGAGGTTTAATAGTTTGGCTGAATGCTGTGTGTGTGTGTGTGTGTGTGTGTGTGTGTGTGTGTATGTGCGTATTGATTTACACCTGCAGTCTAGACAAGGTGTTGCCCACACAACACTATCAGCAGAGGATAAAAGGATATTCGGATTAATGTTCCCACAAGTATTACTATCACCTGCACAACAAAAGTGCTGGCAGATGTATTCAGGGCACTGTGCCCAGTGGGTCGAATCTCAGTGTGACAAAGAGACTGGAATGAGCAGAGCATGTTTGTTTGGAACGTGTGTGTTATTGAATCTCAAGTGCACGTAATCATATTTGTTTGAGGAGGGTCTGCATTACTTTTATTGTGAGCAATAAAACGTGACTTGTAAGTCGTTCCCACTCAAGACTTCCATACCTTTTGTATGAGTGTGTTTACCTCGTGCATGTCATTCTTCTCAACGCAGCGCTCGCTCCTAGTAACACATGGAAATAATACTCAAAGGAATTCACCTTTCAGCCTTTAGACACAGACAAGAGTTGCATACCACACAGGCTTATCCTGTATCTTGGCCACAAGCAGTTACACAAATACCTCATCCCGTCTCACCCCACCAATGAACTCACACCAAGATTTGCATTTTCGCTGTTAAAACTGTCAAAAGATCCTTACTTTTACTTTTTCCTTTAATGCATTGGTGTTGTAAAGCACCATGAATTACTGTTAAAAAAAAATAAGCATGCCTTGTATTAGTGTATCTCACAATGATATAAAAACATTTAAAAGCCCACGTCATGACAAAGTATGCGGGTTCATGTATTTCATCACCAAGTACAAAATACCCAAATACCCAAAGAGCATGAGAGTGGAGGAGGTGGTATAGCTGGGACTAAATATTTCTATTTATGTTCTTATTGTGTATTACTCTGATTTGGATTGTACAATAATAAGAATCTCAGAGTGCTACTATTCACCAGGAGTTCATTGTAACATGGTCTGTCTGAGCTGTTTGAATGTGTGAATTGAAAAGAAAGTAAAAAAATATACAGAAAACAGCATACCCAAATGATTTATAATGTAAGAACGTTCAGCACAATCAGTCAGCAGTTTTCCTTCCGCATTCAAAAGTCTGTACGCATGCACACGTCCTTACAAAGGAGGAATACTTTCAGCGACATCATATCAACACTGGTTTTGACAAAGCTCACAATATGTGTGAACATTATAATAATAACAAACACTAACAATAAACCGTGTTATTGACTTTGAGTCCGGACTTGCCAGTGTGTTTCATATCGCTGTTCAATCACCCTTATTTGTCTGACAGCGTATCCCATACAGGGATCCCTGCAGGTAGAGGATCAACTCAAGTGACCTTGCAAACTTTGAATGTTCCCACTAAGGGTGTAACAGCCAATATAAGTCAGAAAACCAGCTCAGTCTTAAAGATCTAATCCAACTAAATGTACTAAATAACAATTCAGTACCCAATAGTCACTGTCTAAATAACCTGGTCCATAGTTAACTGGTGTTGAAAACGTCTGGTGCAAATTCCTGAACAAGTTCTACTTGTTTCCTTGTCCTATTAATCTGTTCACTTGTAGGCAATGGTGCTTACTAATGCTAATTATCTAAAATGTATGTATACTGTTGTATACTTCAAATACAGTGTGTGTGTGTATATGTATGTGTGTGTATATATATATATAATCACTCAGAGCAAAAAACTAAAACAACAACAAAAAAACAACTCAGCTAATAGAGGAAATGAGAGGAAATTATTTTACAGTCGGTTTGATTTGTTTGCAAAAAATGTTATATCAGCAAAGCAGCAAAGACAGGGAAAGCTGTCTAACTGTACCTTACATCTCACTGAGCTAATCTGTTAGTTTTGGCTTGATGCCTTTTTTTTCTTTTGACATGAAGATTTTGGCAGAGGGCACAATAGGCTTGACCACAGAATGTTAATGAACTCACAAGTAGTCTGATATTTGGAGTGGGATTTGGACTGCTGTAAGTTGTTGCAACATGTGGGGTGTCATTTAACAACAGCCGAACAGCATGTGAGGAAAATGTTATTTTTTATGGTTCATTATAAGAAGAAATAACAAATTTCTATTCCAAAAAGGAGCAACATGATATAAAATGTGTTAAAAAGCCAATTTACAGTTTCTAGTAAACAATGAACGCAATTCCAGCTTTTAAGTAATTTCCAGTGTCAACATGGTGATTCTGACAAATATCGTTTATTTTTGAAGCAGTAATTGGACAAGTACAAGTACCTGTCCTGCTAAAATTGGCAACTTGTTTAGTTTGTTTGAGTTTTTTTTTATTTCCAACTGAAATTTTCATTTTCTAAAAGTGTTATTATTTTACAGTCTGTAAAAAGCATCACCAGTTTCATTTCTTCTGAATTGTGCAGTTACAAATGAACTCAGTGGCTCAGTCACTGAACAGGTACCAGTGTTTTTCCCGCTATTCATGGATAATTGTGTCACATATCATGCATATTTGTGGCTTTACAAAACAAAACAAAAATGTGTTTGCACATTTCCATACTTGGATTTACAGAGAAATTCAAGTCCCTGGCCACAGTTGACCCCAGACTGACAGTTATACTTCCACAGACTTAATAATGTGCAACATGCAGTCTATAATCCTTTAAATCGTTGAGAATGTATCGGAGGAGTGGTTTTACTGCTGTGTGTTCCCGACTCGCTGCTGACTTTTCAAAGACAAGGCGTCTTTGGGTGTGTGGGTGCTTGAATTGACCACAGAGGAGGTCCAGCCACCCGAGGGGCGTCTGCAGGGAGAAAGTCCTTGTGTTGATGGGGTCTGCTTTGCCGCCCTCGTCTGTGTCTAGGGCGGCAGCACGAGGTTTGGAGGCGGATCCAGAGATGCAGGAAACAACACGCAGAAAGAGCTGGATAACCGCAATAGGCAATTTATTGCACAGACAGAGTCCACGGAGACGAGCAAAAAAACAAACAAACAAAACGCAAGGGCGAAAACGGGTACACAATGAGAACATAAAGCGCTCCACAAAACTGGACGGGAAACAGTCTAAGGCGGAGACAAGAAAACCCGATGAAAGAGCTACAAACGACGAAAATGGCGGGAGAGTCAGGCATGGAAGCACAAACAATCTGGCAATGGGGCGCCATCAGACTGGCCACACCTCCACTGCCAGCCAGACGGAGCCAACACAAAACCAAATAAGGGCAGCCATGACAGTTACAAACAGCCATGACAGTTACAAAACCAAATGACAGTTACAGCCATGACAGTTACAAACAGCCATGACAGTTACAGCCATGACAGTCACAAAACCAAATGACAGTTACAAAACCAAATACGGGCAACCCTGACAGGCTCTCCTCATCTTGTCCTTTCCTTATGCTCCACACGTCAGCGCTGACTTGCGCTTGGTGGAGTTTGTCTCACTCTGCTTGCCGTATTTATCAGGTTAACCATTAACCTTTAGTTGACACCCTGCCTGCCCTTTGTCCTCACTTCATGTCAACGCTGATATAGCTGCGGGTGACCCTGTTTTGTGCAGCAGTAAATAATTGGAAATTATCGGTTCGGTGGTGGTGCAGCTGAGGAATTATTCAAGGAGCAGGACGCAGCAAAGCATGGGAGCAGGCGGAAGTATTGACTGTTGAATACAAATCATCACAGAGTCCTGAGGGCCAAGCTGAAGGGACAAGGCAGAGAAACAGTGTGATATTTTCCGGAGGAGTGTCCACTGTCTGTGGCTGTTCAGCTGCTGGGAGGAGGGAAATGGAAGGAGCTCTCTCATAGCAGGAAAAGGTCAGTAGTTCTAACGCTGTCTGGCTGCCTTATATATATATAAATAAAAGGATGAACGCAGAGAGCATTTGCAGTTTTTCAGTGTTATATTTCATAACGGCTAGTAAGATTCCACGTTTCTAATTTCAGTATGGGCACTGGCACATCATCAGTGGTTCTGTTTTTAATAATAGAGTGTTAAATCATTGCTTCATAAGTAACGAATGACTCATGACAGGCTATGCCAGTAAAAGAAAGAATTTAGCAATGGGCAAGGTATTTTGGTCCAAGCAAAGGCTTGCCAAGAAATGTGGTGTCCTCACCACAAGCTATTTGATTCTTTGTACCAAAAACAACGCTGCAACAATCAATCAAATCAATGAAATATTGCATTTCGAAAATGAACTAGGTCATCAAACACAAGTGGTTATAAATATTATCTATATGTGACTGAAGTCTTTCCATTAAAACCAATTTCACAATGAATCAAAAATAAACAGCAAGGGAAGTTGGGTCCCTGAAGAGACATTCTTCTTCACTGACTGTACATTACACAGGAAGAACAACATATGCCTTCTGGTGGTTTTCCTCAAATACTGTCACCATGTGAAATCTCAAATCAGTACCAATACTTATAGTACGATTTAGAAATAAATGAGTAAATAAATAATCTGCAGTTATTGGTATGTCCACTATTGCAATATTATAGCAAAATGCCTCCAAAATGTCGTATAACCTTTTGTCAACATCTGTTTTTAATAAAAACACATTTAAAAACAGCTTGAGTCCCAAAATGCCAAAATGTTTCTTATTCTATAGATGCCAACAACCACCCCCCACCCCTCATACCGACCTGTATAAAACCATGTGTGAGATTTGTTACGTTGAGTGTTCTGTCTGTATGTCGTAGCCACGACAGCCTTTTCGTACAGTTTAGTGTATTTATCCATAAGCAGCTGTCAGTATATGACATTGAGTACATTGATTGTAGATTATAAATATGCCTGTTGTTCTCATCTGATTGAGAGAGTTTGAGTCATAGGTTGTATTAATCCCACTGTTTTTCTGTTTGGTTGTTACCCATGAACAAATACATACACACCACTCACTGTAGGCTGCTGTTATAACCCCCCCCCCCGCTCTTATACGTGCACGTATAAGAGCCGGGTTCGGAGGCAGCTGGCCAATCGCGATCGTGAGCGCACGAAAGGGAGACAGGGCACCTCTTGCCGGCTGCAGAGGTTAATGCTGGAAAAGTAGGAGGAGAATTTAGTAATTGTTGAAAGGACAAACACCGTGGAAGCTGCCAGAAGATGACCAAGCGGCTGGCAAAGCATCGCAGACTGTGTAAATGCATACGCTGCTCATTAATGCCTCAATTAACTGACAACGTCCGTGAATCCCACAAAATCACATTTACAGTTATCTCTTTTTCCCAGATAAAAGAACAAACATTGAAACATTAAAGCTGACGCCCCAATTCAATCATATCAACATACCAAGTTGATAATCGGAATAAAATCATCCTGATGGGGGCAAAGTGCCAAAAATATAATCTCCCTCATCAAAAAAGAGGGGGAAATGATCGTTTGAATCAGTGAGGTCAGAGGGGACTTGGTGGACCACCAGCAGACCACCGGCAGACCGCGTTTCTGATGAGTCGCTCCTCATCTCCCACAGAATAAAGGAAACAGCCCGTGTTAAAGAACCGCAGAGCATGGATTCTGCCTGTGGTACAGTCAGGGCCAACAGGCAATAGATGGATCCAGAATCTGTCAGATGTAAAATTCAGTGAAATTTAATGGGTCAGACCGGTCCCATAAGATTCTTTCACGCCGTAACTCTCTCCTCACCACTTGTCTTACGTGAAGGAATGGGCAGGTCGTTGTTTTTCTGGACATCTGATTGGCCAGTGGGTGGTTTCACAGGATCAGATTCAATGCTGACAGTCGTTCAGAGTAAATTAATATGGAGACAGATCTTGATAAAAAGAAATCCGACTTTATGGTACAGAAAACCCAGGGTTAACCCTACATTATCTCGTGAAAACAAAATCCTGCTTCGTGGTACAGGCCCCTGCTCTTCTAGGTGGTTTTGAAATAGAGCGGTTTACATTTAACATAAACAAGTGTGATCAGTGGTAACCAATTACAATAGCCTTTGTCCAAGGTACTATCAGGATTCTTTATTCTGCAAAGGTCACACACGACTTAAACAATTTCCGTGTTGTATGCTTTTGCTGCTGCTCTTCTCTTGTTTATTTTTTTCCACAAAGAGAAATGATAGAGGATGAAATGATCAACAACTCATTGATCCTGACATCATTTTTGATGGGAACTGTTTAGATTTAATTGATCCCTTTTTTAGTGTGTTATTGATTCCCAGTCAGTATTCTGTGTGAGGGTGGTTTTCAGTGCAGTATTAGTTTTTTTTTATTTAGCTTTGCTTTGCCAAAGAAAAAGACTTGCTAATCCTGCCTGGATCCAGCAGATTTGGTCTATTTGAAACATATTCTAAACACGTCGCAGGTCCGTAATGTTTCCTTTTTACATTCAGGTAAAAGTCTCATTTGAAGGTAGTTACATCCAAATTTGATTCGTGTGACTGCCAGATAAGTCATATTGTCATTGTTACCGTAATGACTAGCATATGTGATAAACATTCAGTATCTTAAAAAGTGTCTAAACACCACCATTGGGAAATGATCATGTTTCCCAACATGTACTGATCATGAACTATTCCTTACATGGAAACATGTTTGTTTGTCTAGAGGGAACCGGGTGTTCTGCATTGCGCTTTTTTTCATGCGACAATACTTATCATTACCTTTCTGAATGTTACCACCTATCGCAGAATCTCCTCATATTGTGCCAACGTACATTGAAGGCCAGCACCGTTAGATTAGATAGGGAGTTTATTAATCCCCCAGAACATTCTCTGTCAGCCTGGTTATGGTTCAGATCTGTGGCTTGTATTTCAGCTTTTTAGCCACTGACTTTATGTCTTCTCGGGCAGCTGGTGTCCTATTGCCCTTTTGCACATATTCCAGGTTCACAGTTAACGAGGATGTATTGATCAGCTGCGGGTGAGCCACAGCTCATTTGTGTTTGAGCTTTGTTCCCCTATTTAAGGCAAAAATCCATGTAGAGCTATTGATTTAGTTTTGTAGTATATTGCATTAAGCAGACTTTAAACCAGAGCTGCACAATATGAGAATAATTGGAAATAGGCAATTACAATATTAAGAATGCTGATAAGGATAAAAAAACATAATTAAAAAAACTTTTAACTTTTATTATTTATTTGACTTGAACACATATTTTAGCTTTTATAATTACCAAGAAATTGGTATTTTCTTATTTGAAAATACCTTTCTGAACTAAAAATATCTTTGAGGAGAAATATCCACCCCTAAGGGCAAGTTCTACTCAGTTTTTACGATGAGTTTATTGCACATACCCTTATTGCGATGGTTTATCGTGAAGAAAGGACTGTGGTATTTGAAAACCCTCACATCCCTCAATGTTCTTTTAAGACGTACAGTAAAAGGAGCACGTGGCTCCGCCGGTGGGAATCTGTAGCTCCAGACACTTGGGACGGTGGGTGGCACTTGAAAGCTCATGAGGTGTTCGGTGGAAAGAGTTCATCCTCCTGGGGAAATAAACAAGTTGCTTTCTGTCTCGCTTCTCTGAAACTGCGTGTTTTTCGTTCTTCAGACATGTTTCTTTTCCATCAACCTTTTTTTTTACGCCTTTCATTCACCTCCTACACTGCCTTTTCCTTCCTCCACACCCCCCCCCCGTTCCTTTTTTTCATTCCATAGTTCCCCACTTTTTTCATGACTTCATTCCTGTCTTTACAAGCTCCTCTCTGTCTCTCCCTCTTTTCCTCTCACAGTTCCCTCCCTCTTTCCCTGTCAGTCTGCCAACAGCCTGACGGCTGGTGCGTTTTTATCCTCTGCCGAGAAAACAAGGTCTAAAGTTCAAAGCAGTAGGAGAGGGAACACAGGAGGAGGCCAGACCTGGGTCAAAAAAAATTAGAATAATATAACACCTAATATGGATTTTAACTAACTACCTCCCGTGATGAAATAGAAAAATAAAAAAGGTTTTCTCATTATCCTTCTAACAGTAAAGCTCACAATCACAAGCCACAAGTATGTCGCACTGCTGTGCAGCTAAGTCAAGCTATGTTTTTTTTTTCTTAATTCAAGCTGCATTTATTTTGAAAACATTGTGACTTGCTGTATTAACATGCCATGGTGAGAAAATGACTTCCTATTAGAGATGTTGTGAAAACCCTCAGCGACCAGTTTTGAGGCAAAATTTCAGATTCCAACAGCATCAACAGGTCTCTAGATCAGAGTTTCTCAAAAATTTTCAACAGATGCCGTGATAATTCTGTTGGCATTTTAAAAAGCCCTTTAAATGTTAAAAACACCTGACATCAACCTTTTTCACATTTCTTAACATGAATATATTAGCGTTTAAATGAGGTTGATACCACTGGACTATTGTCTAATTCCATTGCTATTCATTGCACCTTGTTTGTTAACAAATGTACTTTAAGTGTGTTATTTTCAAACCACCGCTTAATGTATAGAGCAACTTTCATATACTGTATTTGAAGATATAAAGTTAGGACCATATCACACTTGATTATTGCCAAGACAATATAACTGCTCAGTTATTGGCTTTGGAAATTAAACCAATAACACTTGGAAAATAAAGTGATTTGACTGTCCTGTAGTTTATAACACAATATTGCACGTGACTTGATTCCACTGAAAATGAAATGAAATGTTAACTGAGTAGGATGCACGTAGCATGCTTTTGTGTGTGTGTGTGTGCGCGCGCCTGTGTGTGTGTGTGTGCTTTGACAGCTGGGTTATCTTGTGTGTTAGTGTTGGAATCAGTCTGTATTTCACACACACACACACACACACACACACACACACACACACACACACACACACACACACACACACACACACACA
>JBBMJM010119898.1:0-14346 GCA_037832705.1 Centriscus cristatus
GAGTTACCAGGTAGGAGACAGAGAGGAAGGCCAAAGAGGAGGTTTATGGATGTAGTGAGGGAGGACATGGAGGTAGTCGGAGTCAGAGTAGAGGACAGAGAACAGGGAAAGATGGAAGACGATGATTCGCTGTGGCGACCCATGAAGAGGGAAAAAAATCGAAGGGAGGAGAAGAAGACTCAGGTCAGGTCGAGTAGCACATTTCTCACCTTTGTAGCGTTACACAGTAACATACCTGTGCATAGCTTTGCTCCTTCAAACGTGTTCGCCTTTTGCACCGCCAGGCCAACTTCATTGAGTATTATTTTGTCCTTTCACCTTGCACCTTAACTCCACAATATACGGTAATATGCTTTTAAAAAGTACGCACTCAACGAAAACTGTTTTTGTTAGAAGGAAAAAAAACACATTTAGACCATTGACGTATTCAACTTCTCACGCACGAGTATCTGTATCCTGTTTGTTTTCGCATGTCTGGTCTGAAGTCATCAAGGGAGCGAATGGTAATGAGCCCATCACTCCACTAGATGGCGCCTGAGCTAGCCCACACCTGACTGCTGAAACAGCTGCACTCAGCCCAGCTGGTGTTTCCACATGGAGTTTTAATGGTTTGTTTCTTCAGTTGAAGTTCACCTCTTTCGTTTCTTTGCCGTAGTGTGATTCATTTGTCAGTGTCTAAAGCTGTTGTGAGGAGTCATATGTTCTGTAACACTGGAATTTGTTTAATTAATTATTGAGAAATGTGCTGATCTTTGGTTTCAGAGTCCCCATGGTTACGTTGCATAAGGTTGATTTTTTTTTTAGGTTATTTATTTTTCGTATCTATTGTACCGCTTTCATGATCAGATGGCCCAAACAATGATCCATGTTTTGACACACACACACACACACACACAAACGGTGTGAGAGCTTGCGGTCGATTTGTTAGATCTCAGTCATAGGATTTATTGGATCTGCATGGCGGCTTGCAGCTGGGGGAGGGGGGATGTGTGTGCAGCAAAGAAAGGCATGCTGTTAGCTGTTTGCAGGTAAACCCATCTGAATACAATAATGATTATGGGGCTATCTCCTGTCCTTTCAAACTGTTATCTCCTGTTCTTTCAAAGCAACAAGGCTGAATGAGGAGGGATGAGGGGGGTGGAAGTAAGTGTCTCACACTGGCCGAGGGGGAAGGTCAGTTTTCCGTGTTTTGTGGGGGGATGGGGCACAAACACAGGGCCACAGGGGCCCTCTGTGGCTCTCTGGAATGTAATTGAGACTGTCTCACCAAAGCAGATATACAAACAGGCATAACATGCACAAATATAAATACACAAGCTGTCCTTCTTGTGTCAGTTTTGTACGTGACTATTTAATCAAGTAATGTTATAACAAATATGAATTAAATAAAATACAACAAAGCAAAGACATACACATCTGATTTACAGCCAATCATGTTTAACGTGACCCACAGGGTGTTAAATCCTGTCATCCCTTTGTGATAATTGTGCAGCAAATCGGACCAGAGTTGAGGTCTTGCCAACAACACTTAAATGTTGGGGCAATGAGTGACAGTGAACTTCAATTACTTTCTACAGCAATAAAGCATTCTTTTCTCGAGAGTGGCGAACTAAAGGTTTGTTTTCATCTGCAGATAGAAGCTCTCTGCTCTCCCTCCATCCTTGAGCTTCACCCACTCGAAAGGTCAGAGAAATTCACAATGAATATGCCTCATCACACACTGGTTCTCTCGTTCTGTGGCTGGTCGTTGGTCAGAAGTTCATTTATTTACATGTCACAGGTCCCAGTGACATAATTGCAAACACCCAAAAGGCCAGGTTTTCTACAGTGAGTGTAATCTGATCACATGCCATCCTGTCAAAATCAGTGCCACATAATGTAAAATTTGAAAAAAAGAAAAATCCTCACATATATAGGCATGTACTTGGATGCTAACCTTTGATTTGTTAATTACTTAAAAAAAAAAACCAATGTATTGTAGTTATTATAAAAAAATGTTTTACATATTGAATGATAAAGAATAACAACAATATTATACTCCTCGGATACATTTACATAAAGCTGCTTTTCTGCCAGGCTATAAATACATTTTAAATCTCTCCCCTAATAATATCAGTGACTCCGGCTAGTATCATTTATGGGTATTTGTGTGCGTGTAGTTCATTTGCGGGACGCGTCATTCACGCTCGTCCTCTTTGCGCGGAAAGCGAACTACATTACCCAGAATGCCCTTTGCGCTGCTCCAAGCTGTCTCTCTCCGCTCAGGGAGTGTTTCCCATTTAAACAAACACGGTCCTGCCGAAGATGGCGGAGAGTTTGTAGAGGCGTAAAAGAAACTGCTCCACTCAATGAAAGGATCGAAGCCGGTGAGTTTTTCGGAGCCGGCTCGTGTTTCCGCTGTAACCGAGTTGTGATCACTTATGCCGGCGTGTGTTTGAACGGTTCAATCTGTGACGGAGCCGGTCGGTATCTCTCGGTCCGCGAGCTGCCTGTGGTTTTTTAAGCTGCCGTGATACAACGAGCCACCTTACCAGTCGCTATTTGTTGTGGAGTCTTCATATTACCGACGTTTATGTTGTAAAGCAGACGTTAGTATACGACTATATTGACCTGTTAGATCGACTGAATCTGGTGTTTGTCGGTGTTTTATTTTTTTTCCCGTATGGCTCCAAAGTTTAAGGGATACGGGGTTCGTGGAGGCTGGTGGGTCGTTAGCTAGCTGGGGACAGACACTCTGCAGTGATTGCTCCGTGGAGCCGTGTGTTCTGAAGGAAGAACTCTGGAAATGACTTTATTCGTGCCCTGGTATGCTGCGTTCACTGTCCACAGCACAGCCGAATCGCTTTGGGCGCAGTGTTTCAGACCAGATACTCTGATTTACGTCTCCGGCTCGGTTCAACCTGTACCGCCTCAGACGCCTCTGTAGTTCTAGAACAAAACTAAATCAATCCAAAAAGGTGGGGGTTGTTTGTAGTTGTGTGGCCTGCACTTGGAAGGCACTTGTGTGCAGTGTTTGTACATTAGTTTTTAAGCTGGCATGGCAAAGACAAAGATGTGCAGTTAAACACACCAGTGGCTTTTCATACTCTCTTTTTTGCTGTTATTGTTGTTTTTGTTGCTGTGTGACAGTCAGGCAGCTGTAGGTCCAAACTGGGCACTGCTGTTGACCAGTTCACCATTGACCCTCGACCAAACTTGAACTGGCCCCACAGCATCTGTTATTTATCTGCATGGCTGTACTGAAATTACATGTGCATGATTGTAATGGTTCCATCACGCCGTGATAAATGTCGGTTTTCACTCCTGATAAATCATATTTAGGTGCATGTGAAACAGAGATTCAATGGCAGATGTGTGTGTGTGTGTGTGTGTGCGCGCGCGCGCGTGCGCGCGCGCGTGCAGGGGAGGAACAAAAGTCAGGGTTCAGGTAGAGTCCAGGTTTGCTTTCTCCTCACAGGACATTCTTTGTAATGCATCTGACATATGTTCACGTTTTACTGAGACTACTGCTATTGATGTGTAATTGACACGGGCTGCTTATAGGTCTGATAAACACACTAAAATAAAGAAATTCCTGATAAGTCATACATACATAGCATAAAGATGTTTTTTGTTACAGTTTTTGACATTTAGGTCAGGTAATAATAAGACATCAAATAGGAGTTTTGTGTTTGTGTTAATCTGTATGTGACTCAGCTCTGAAGCAGGCTGTTCTTCCACTGTTGAAGAAGAATTTAATGAAAGTTTGTAACTGCCCAGAGACCCTCGTTCTCCCTGTACTCATGTATCAATTCTCTGTGTAGCGACTGTTAAAACGTTCCGCTAAATTGGATCTGAGAAACAAGCTTAGCTATTTGTTTGTGCGTCGGGTTCTCACTAAAATATAATCTTGCCTGCAGAAATTCCGCCCCTTCCTCGGGTAGGAAGCCGTAGCGCTCGTGCACAATGTCAAACACGACTATCTTTGACTGGAAGCCTGCTTCGGATAAAAGGATGTTTGCCCGTTTTGCTTGTGTTTTCACCGGTCGTGTGAAGATTTTTCAGACAGTACAACTACAACAGTGCAACCCATCGCGCTCTGGACTGTTTCTTCCTCTCCGTCGCGAGCGGTGAATGTACTTGACTTTGATGGAGTTGCTTTGCGATGAACGTTTGAACTCAGTTGAAGGTTTTCTCCTGCTATCATTACAAAGGCCCTTCCTTCCCAATGCCTGCAATTTCTCTTGGCTCAGGACCGAACTCGTGTAGTATCTGCTTCGACCAGGAGCCCTGTGCTGCGCATGCTGCCGACTGTTCCGACGTGTATGAATCCACACAGGCCGGTCGTTGAATAGGCTGCGATGTGCCAGTAACGTGCACGTTTCAATGGCGTGGAGCTGGGGATGAACAAAGCGGAGAGCGGTGCCGTTGGCGGTCCTCGGCCGTCACATCAGCCCACTTGTCTTCGTTTTGAGTCTGATGGAATGCCGCTACTTAAGCCCACGTATGCGGTATTTTTGTAAATGACGGAATGACCAGTGTGGGAACCTGTCCAGAGAACTGCTTCTGCTCATATTCGTGGCAAATGGAGCCCCCCTGTCCCCCATTCTCTGTCCCTTTATCTCCCACTTTCTTTCTCCCTCACACAGGGTGTCAGCTCGTGTTAACAATGAATCAATCTTTGGGGGAATTCTTTGACTGCAGATGGGGTGAAGAAGTGACCGGGATACGTGGCTTTTGCTCTTTGTCTGCCAGCCGCTGTGCTCTCAATAATTCATTAACTTATCGCTTTTTCTCATGGGACGGGGGGAGAAGTCCCTCTGCGCCGGCAGATTTTGTCGTTACATAAACTCTGCAGATTTATCCAAAATGCCCAGATTTTGAGCGATCACATATATCATCGTCTAATGCTGCTGTACCGTGCTCCTGTCATTAAAATGAAACATCTGGGGTTTTTTTTAAACCTTCATCTTATGAATTGAGCCAAACAGATAAAAGTGAAATTCTATCGACCCGTCAAATCCGATTTCTTGAAAAGCATCAGTAATGTATGGCTCATTGATTACTCGGTTGCCTAATGAGTGTCTCTCTGGCATCGATTCTGTTAGTATAAATACTTCAAAACATCGGGATGAATATTTCAGAGGTCTTTATATCCATTTCATGTTGCTGAGTGATCTCCTCTGGAGGACACGAGGAGCGCCACCAGAGTGTAAAGTGGCATCGAGCTGAATGGCCAACAAACCAAATGACCCCCACCAGTCATATGAGTCATTTCTGCCGACCTCAGCAACGTTTCCATTGCACTTTTGTTTATGTTACATGTTGTCATGTTGCGTGTTAGCTCACTGGTACACTGAGCTGCCAGTTAATTATGCAGAAATTTGAAAAAAAAAAATGTAATAAAATAAGTGTGTGTGCTCATTTCAGGTTGCCATAGTAACGCGTCTGTTGGGGCTCGCTGGTCCTCTTCTCGCTGTGTAGGTGAACAGGGATTCTGACAGGAGTGCTGATGACACACAGAGCTGAAACGAAAGCCTGATTGTTTCTGCTAATTGAAATGTGAGCCCCTGGTCCAAGTAGCCTCTTGCAAGCCAGCAGAGGGACTGCGGGGTCAGCAACGGAAACTAGAGTGACGGTCCGTCCGCGATATTTATATACAGGGTCGAGAAGCTTTTGTTTTCCTTGTTTAAGACGAGGAATTATAACTCCTCGTCTCCAGCAGTCACAACGATCTGTGTTTGTTGAAGAGCACATTCCACCGGTGTGCTTGTTGGCGCTCAACAGGTAGGTTTATCCCCCCCCCCTTAGACACTTTCAGTTTAGCGAACTAAATATAGAAAACCTCTGCTCAACAAGACGGGTGTGTTTTCCCTGCTGAAATATTTACAGCTACTTTTCCTCCAACAAGTGAGAGTCGAGAGAGCTTCTGAAACCACATTGTTATTCCGTGTTCAGAGGGAGCCAGAGCAGCGGCCCGCCGAGTCCCAACGTCGAGTCGTGCAGTTTGCACATCCCATTCACCCCCCCCACCCCACCCCCCAGTCCCTTTTTCTCCAGCTCGAAGGTACGACCCAAGTGTTGTGCTAGCTGGGCCATATGTGAGCCATGCACACGTCCCAAAGCCAACAGGCAGCCTGAAGCAATCATTGCACCCAATTCCAGTTTATAACCAGCGAGGACTTGGAACGGTTCACTCTCGGTGCTCCCCGTTGATTGGACGAAGGCAACGTTTTATTGGGGAAGGGGGTGCCAAGAGCTTTGTCCCCCTCCCCTCCTTGCCCTTCCTCTTTAACTTCAACTCCCCCTTTAACTTTCTCTTCCCCAGCTGAAGAATGCTCATAAAACGGGTTCACCTGAACAAGCCAGTGGGCCAAGTTTTGTTACCATTGTAAAACCTTAGCAAGACCTTGTTTGTGTTTTGTTTAGGGCCCCATCTTATAAAAATGCTTTGGGGGAGAGACAGCGAGGGTGAAAAATAAGTTTGGTTTGTCAGATAACTGCTACCAGATGCTGTCGTTCTGTCTGTTTGGCAGTGGAAAGGAGGAGGAAGAAGAAGCTCGAGAAGAGGGAGAGCAAAACGAAGCACTGTCCTGTCTGGATGAACTTCTCATGGACGTTCTCCTACACGGACGTGTCTTTATTTACCTTGTAGACACTTGATGGAGAATGTGGGCGAGTGTGTGTGAGTTGCGAGTACTTGTCCCAAAGCTCATGTTCACCAGTGCCGGTGCCCCTCCTGTGTAATTCAACAGCGTCACATGGTTGGGTTCACTTACTTCCCGTGCTGACATTTTCTACTCCTTTGCACTGTGAGATGAAACGGGTTTGATGCTGAAATTATATGGCGCATGGGTGTGGTTTCTGGGTTTCTGTGGACGGAGAGGCAGCTGGAGTTGGCATGTTGCTCCAGTCACAAGTTTGCGCCCATGCGAGCAGAGACTGTACGGACACTGTGCGCTTCTCATCACCTGCAGTTTAAAAGATCCTTTTATCCCTGGAAGTGTGAATGTGGTTCACGCAACAGCATGTCAGATTTTCCACATGTGCAATTTTAGTAAGGAGAGATAGAGGGTGAGTGTGGGAGGGGGTCTTGGGTGACATAATCCCACTGCGTTTGTAAATGCTCCAGACCCACAACATGTCATCACTGGCAAAACACTATTTAATTACACCCCCCACCACCCCCCACCAACACTGGAACAAACACGTTTTATGAGTTTTTCATAAAGTTGATGAAAGTTTGAACCGTTTTGGGCCAGAGACACAGTCAGGGGCAGAAACGAGTGTGTATGTGTGTGTGTGTGTGTAAGTAATAAAAAAAAAAATCATGGGACTAGATTTGAGCATGGCGAAGTGAAACGCTCCATTTTTAGGCAGATTCTTCTGGTTGGAGATGTTCCGTACACTGAGATCATGTGCATGATACTATGATCTGAACCACAGACGGAGTCATTGTCAGTGTGTCTGAGAGCGGGAGAGTGGGGCCGAGCGAATCAACGCTCACAGCTCCGCCATGAAATAAGATTTGACCTGTTTTCCATTTACTTTTCACTCCCAACCGCCAAAAAAAATTCAATAACTGCCGGGAATTTTATCACATTCTCACGTTTGAAGTCAGAGATAAGTGAGACGACTCTGGTGGTCAAAGACACCGGACCTCGATAAACACATTTGACTAAATTGGAGGAGGAGGAGGAGAAAAATTTGAACCGCACAAACGGGTGACGAGCATTTCAGATTTAGTTCACTTGAATTCCAGACATAAATCGCAACCCTATTCCAAATAGATGGCTGACGCGGGTTGGGTTTCACGGCCGTTTGGAGAACATTTGATATTCATTTGTTGCCTTGGAATGCTGACACGGCCTTTATTGGTGCGTCCAGTCTTTCTGAAAACACTTTGAGTCAGACACTGTGCATGTGTCGGCTCGATCTGTGCACGTCTTCCTTTGCCTGCGCCCCGGCGTCCGCTGACGAACTTGATTAGCAGCGCAGGCTTAATCGCTGAGCAGATGGGAAACCAGCACTGTGTCACCAAGATAAAAACAAACCTGCAGTTGGATTACGGCTCAGCTGGTGGCTGTGTGCGTCTGTGTCCTTTCAGGCTGGGCAACTTGGATCCGACACCCCGAAGGATTCTTGAGCCATCCTACATTTTTTTTTTTCTGCTACTGACCCAGCCTGGGGTCTAAGTCATCGCGGGATGTTGCACTGGAACTGGAAAACAAGCATCAGAAACAGACTCTGCTAATGATTCCAACCATAAAAGAATCCCCACGTGGTTCCCCTTGGTATTTAATTTGTTTTTTAACCGTCAACAGTACATTACCCCCTCAAGATAAACGCCAATATTAACAGTGTTCTCTGCTGCTCTGCCCTCCGTTACCCTTCCTACGTCTTTCCTGGATTTTTTTATTTGACCATGTCTCTGTCAACATGAAACTGGCCTGTAGCAGAGAAAGGAAAAGGAATAGTAAGGGAGAATATGGGGCTGGTGGGGGGTGGCTGGCGTCAGACCATCCTTTTGAGTGAAATTCTTTGCGAGGGTCAGAGTTCAGGCGCTAAAGTGTGGCGCTGTGATTGGCTGAGGAAAGGTGAAATGAAAACCACAGTAAACTTTTGACCCCGGCGCAGGAGCGCTGCAGGAACGCCCAGCTTCAGCTCTGGCGTGGTGGAACAGAGCCCGCTCTCTTCCTGTGTTTACTCCACCAATCCAACGGGAACGGCAGCGAGAGGAGGAGGAGGGGGAGGAGGGGGAGGGAGCTGAAAGTGGGAGGAGAGAAAAAGCACAGGAGAGGGTTGAGAGATCTGTGTTGCGGTCTGAAAATGAATATCTGCTTATTTCCTGCACACAGAAGTACTGAGCTTCTGGACCCCACAGCTGATGAATAGTGAAGGTGAACACGTCTTCACACTGAATTATCTGGGGCTACATGAGATTGTTTGTCCTCTCATGGCATGTGCGTCATGTGCTGAAGACGTGTGTGTGTGTGTGTGTGTGTGTGTTATCGGACGGAGCAGCACGGAGCCGGATCAGGTCCTGATGCTCTGGTGTCCCTGATAAAAGCCACTTTAGCCCCTGATTAATGAACTGCTCTCCATAACGTTAGCCCGGTGCGAGCAGCGACGCACCTCCGTACCGGTTTCCTCCTCCTCCTCCTCCTCCTCCTCCTCGATCCTTCCATGTCCTTATTCTTTCCACTCAGCTGTTTGAACCAGCTATACCAGAACGTGGTGTTTATTGGAGCAGAACTGTGCTGCTACTTGATGAATTAGCTGTCCATTAGTCCACGTGGGTCCTTTCCTGTTTCTCCCTTCTCTTTGTCTGGATTGATGATGGATAGGAGATGCTTGTGTGTCACACACACACACACACACACACACACACACACACACACAGCAGAATCTGCCATCTCTTTGTTTCCACCTTCATTTATTTCCCCAGGTTTTTTTTTTCCCCCCCTGCACGTTGGAGTTTGAGAAAAAAAAAAGAGGAGATGCTCACCCAGCCTGCCGGAGCTCTGTGTGCGCTGGGCGAGGGTGGGGGATGTTTTTCTTAGGGGAAAAACACGGGTCTGAAAGCAGCTTTCCTATTATTTGAAATATCTTTTCTCCCTCTCAACCTTCATCTGGAGACACATGCAGTCCAGGGGGAAAAGACAAATGGCTCCTTTGTTTCTGGACATCACATCTCTTGTGAATTTGCGTCATGTGGACGTTTCTAATACGACTGAGTTGGTTGCCGATGTACGTACGGTACAGTACGTTTTACTGCTAATCCAGCCCGCTCTTATTTACCTGGTTGGTTTCATGGTTTGATTTGGCGCGTGGCTGACCTCGTAGGCATTAGTACACGTCTCAGGTGTTGATGGGGACAGTCAAACTGGGGCTTCGTTTCCCACCGACGCTTTACAAGCTCCAATAAGCTTCTGTGAAACTCTATTTCTGTGCGTCCTCTCGTATTTGCGTCACGCCAACATGGCCGTGAAAGGTCTACTTCATTCCTCTGTGAACAGCTCCTTGTGTCACATTAATATTTACTCTAAACTGGTGAGTTTTCACACTCGGGTCCATTTAATTTCATGTTTTAATAGCCTATACGATACAGTATCTGGGTATTAATGTGCTTTTAGCTGCATCATTTATTTCACTAAAGTTAATTACTGACTGGTTATTTTACATTTACACGTGGGTTGCTGGTTGGGGTACTTTCCTTTCAGATCGGGATTGTTTATTTGTCCTATGCTTGTCAGCAACACAATGATATGGACGGGAGAAGCCGAGCCAACAGATAAAAATATATACAATGGATGAAAAAAATTAGAAGAAAGAAAGAAAGAAAGAAAGGAGAAAAAAAAGTGCATCGTTATCGTAGCAGCAGACGTGCTGACCACAGAAGAGCGTGGTGAGGTAGGACTTTGGCTCTCAAACTATGTGGATGTCTCTGTGCACTCCTGCTATTTTGCTCTGAACTGTGGTGAGAGCATCCAGTTCCTCCCACAGGAGTTTTAATAAAGTTGTACAGAGAGTTTGGACCACGACCCCCCCCCCGATCCAGTCGCAGCGCCCCTCACATACCTGCAGGATCTGTGTTGTGTGCTTAATATTTGCGGTTCCATCCCGCCATGCTACATGCTACATGCTACATTTGATTCAAGTGTCACACTGGATTTAGACGGAAAGACAGCTCAGCTACATTTGAACCTCCAGTACATTCTTCTTTTTGCAAATTTCTCCACTGTGAGACAAATAAAGTTGTATCTTATCTTTAAAAAAAAAAACTGGTTACTACGTGAATCAGGCTCAGTTGAGAGTGTGAGTCACACATTCACAGCATAACAAACCAGCGTCATGTGACGCTGTGAAACCTTCCACACTATGTAAGAGACGGAGGAAGTGACACGTCATCCGACAGCGTAGTGCAGTCAGGATGACACACGTCATTCTATGCGCGTTTACCTGTGCTCTAATGGAATTTCCGCAGTGGAGGGATGATTAAAGGGCCGATTTTCTTTTTTTAATCTTCTTTCTTGGAAAGAAATGTAAAACAAATGTGCGGTTCCAGTCTGATGAAGAAGATCAACAATTACTGTGCCAAACTATCGTCCTTCATAAGTACATAGTCTCACAATGCACTCACAATATCCACTGTAGGGCTCTGTTGGAACACACACACACAATGGTGGATCACTTCATTCATCTGGAATGAATGAATGAATACATCACAGCCAGAGACGCTCCTGCTCAACACAAGCTTGTTTTTGTGTTTGTTTCTTTCAGACTCACTGGTCATATCAGTACAACCATGTAATATTGCAGCAGACGCCCATCCCCTGGGTACTAAAACAACAACAACAAAACCAAATAAACTAAAAAAGAGCCAACAAAGAAACGTGTGAAGCAATAGTGGGGTCAACATTGACCAGAGGTTGTCCTGGAACGGAGGAGCCCCCGCTACTCTGCGTGACCCACCTGCAGCTCACAGTGAATTCTTCAGTTTGCTGATGACAGGCTGTGAGACCTGGACTCAGGCCCACACGAAGTATGAACGCGAGTGATGGGAGCTGAACTTCACAGACGTCCAAGGAGCTGGTTTCACACTTGGTCCTGACAAGAACAGGAAGTCCTCGTGTCCGTACGTTTCCTTTTTGAACTTGATGTTGGTGTCGTCGCGGACACCTTCTCTGCTTTATCACCCGCTTTATATGTGCCCACCGGCAGGATCACCCATCCCCAAATGGTCGCCGTGCGCTTGTTGATATACCTGTGGACCTGTGTGTGTGTGTGCGCAGTCCCCCAAGAACACACGGTGTAGTCAAGTCAGTTCTTCTTTGTCCAGACATACAATACCGTATTTAGATGTTTTTGTTTTTGTTTTTTTTCTCCACAACTCAAAGCACTTGAACTCTTCTTTGGAGCACATGCGTGTTCACTGAGTGGTAAATGTGTGCATGCGTGCCTGAGTTTGTCAGATCTTTGTTTTGGGTGTGTCCGTGTTTATTGTTGGGTTCCACCAGTCATTGTCTCAGGGAGCTCAAATTGCAGGCTTTTATTTTGGGCAGAGCAGGAATGTCCTCTCACTATTCTGGTCCCGACCGGCCGGCCGACCGGCCGACCGACTGACCGACCGACCGACAGACCGACCGACCGACCGACCGACCGACCGACCGGCCGGCCGACCGGCCGACCGACCGGCCGGCCGACCGGCCAACAGACAGACAGACTCACACTGCTGCTGTTCGCGGCTCAAGCCAACAGCTGTCTGTCAAAAATGTTTTCTAGCACTAGGCTGCACGTAGACAACACTACACACTCACTCAACCAGGCCAGGTCTTCCTGCACCCAAAGGTCAGGTCAGGTCTGCACGACGGTCAGGAGGGTCCGGGACCCAGGCGACGGACCCAGCCGTCGAATATTGTCATTTAGCAATGGTTGTTAAATTCGATCTGATGTTTGATAACCCTCCAGCGTGTGTTCCGTTCAGTGTTCAGTCACTCTCCTCCCTTCCCCCTCCCTATTCCGCCGGCCTCCTCCCCCCTCTTTATTCTACGTAATCTGCTTAAGCTCCTCCCCCACCGACTGCAGTCCACACTCCTACTCTTGTCTAGGTTTCATCTAAATTACAGTTCACTTCCTCGAGTCTTTGTGGCCCAGTGACATGTTATTAAATTCCAATAAGGGGATACGTGTTAAACTGTGAGAAAAGATGCTGTGATAAGAAGTTTGTCGGCGCCTCGCCGCTTCAGTTTGTTGGCAACTGCACGCTCGGAATTATTAAACAATGTTTGGACAGTTGACTGAAAGCGAACACTTTTCTCTCTTTCTCCTCTGTTCAATTATTCAGCTGCAGCATCAGCTCAGTAGCAGCCGTACGCTGAGGATTGATGTGGTCAGTTGTCTGCAGCGCGCGCACACACACACACCCTCTGAGAAGTGGGAGTTGTTGTATAAAAAACCCAAAAGATGGCTGTGTTTACTGTGATGACTGGGAGCTATTCCAACGAACACTGAGGGAAGAATACTGGCGATTTGTTTTGGGTGTGTGACTTTTCTTCGACTTGAAACTGCTTTCGAGGCCGCCACCAGCTGACGGGTCTTAACGACACAATGAATAATTAGTGCGTAGAAGAGAATGTGTGTTTGTCAAACCTGTCTGTGGAGGCTGCGCCCTCCTAGTATTTAGGTCAGCCTTGTGTCACGTCACGTCACAGGGAAAGGTGTCAGGGAACACCACGGCTCGGGCCACGAGTGGGAACTTGAACTAAAACGGCCCCGATAAAACAGAATATTTAAATGGGGTGGATGAGTGACCACATTTCCAGGAAAGGGAAGTGGTGACGCAGTGGAAAAGGCTGAGGGAGGACACAAACAGGATACAATCTACCGTGGCTTCCTGTGCCCTTTTAGAAATCAGTCTTTCCCATGAATATCAGTGAAATGAAAACACAGAAAGAAGCGTTTGCTGTCGTCACAGGAAGTAATGGATTCCGCCATAACTTGATTTGTCCTATTTGTCTTCCAGGAGGGGATGAGACCTTGATGTGACAGTCGACCCTGAATGGATGTTGGCCGGGGCTGCTGCGGAGCAAGGTGAGCATGTGACGTCTCCCTGCAAGCGCCGCGTGCCCTGACATGCACCGTCCTTATCTCTCTACCTGCTCCTCACACCGGCTGCCTCGGCGCTCTCGTCGCCCAGTGAGTTTCACACAGACAAATGAAGCCGGCTTCAGTTTGGCATCACAGCGCCAGCGCTGTCAAAGCCAATTCCATAGTTTGTGCATTGCTTCCACCATACACCCCCCCACCCTGCTCCGCGTCCCCCCGTTCTCCGAAGGGCTCCCAGCACACTCCAGCTCTGCTGTTTGTCCGTTTCAGGATGTGATGCTGGCTGAGAGCTGATGTCATCTTTCTCCACTGCTGCAGAGGTGAGCCTCAGGACAGAAACCAGGAAGGAAGGGAGAGCGCGGCGAGGGCAGCGAGGGCAGCGAGAGGCAGGGAGCCGGAGCCGGGGCAGGACGGGAAGATTTAGAGAGGAGGGGGGGTGAAAGGCAGACGGACAAGAAGCATGCAGGGCAGATTTACAGCCGCGGAGTGCACGTCTGAGACTCGAGGCTTTTCCAGTCGTCGTGCTGCTGGTGGTGGACTGAGCTGCGTGTCCCAACCTGCAGTCGCAGTCGCTGGGGTTGCATAACGGCTTTCATCCGTTGGTTCCTTTTTTCCACTCTGGAAATGGGCTCAGTCCTCTATGTTTAAAGGCCGCAAGTGTGTCTGCATTTGTTCACAGGCATAAACACATGAGGACATTGAGTCGGAGTGTTTGGTCCTACAGCAGCCTTCTGTAGGGCAGCAGCAGCCTTCTGTAGG
>JBBMJM010119908.1:0-14345 GCA_037832705.1 Centriscus cristatus
ACACACACACACACACACACACACACACACACACACACACACACACACACACACACACACACACACACACACCTGATAAGTTGCTGCCAGTGTCAAAAAAGATTCCAGGTGCAACATCTTGAAACGTGCAACTACGTGCACCCAGGTCACCCTGAGGAACTGAGCTGCACCCGCTCATTGTGACCTCATGTAAACTACTGTCATTTCCACAGCAACGGGTGTGTCGCAACATGCCCTAAAGCAGAACAGCACAACGACCACACCGCACTCAACTACTTATCCATGAATTTCCTCCATACACCCTTTGCTGGTTGTCTTTGGGAGTCTGCTAGCGTAGCATTTCACGCTACTGTTGTCCTCGGTCAGGACGTTGGCGACGGTCTCAACCATTGGTTGTGTGTGTGTGTGTGTGTATTGTCTACGTCTCGTTATTGTTTATCCGGTTGTGTCTCCCCCTTTTCAGTTCACCTTCAGCCTGAGGCCGTCCATCAGTTCACTTAACTGGTCCAGTGTGTTCTGAACCACCCAGGTTCTGTTGCCGTCCCTGTTTTGGAGTTTGTATTTTTTCAATTAAGGGAAGTTTTGTTGTTGATCAGCCTATATGTGTAATTGCTTCATTGGTTGATAATTGTTTTGAGTGTGCTGGAAGGTGCAGTTGTCTTAGGATTTTATTCCTTTGTAATTCCCTGTGGTGTAGTTTTTGCATCCATGTAGTTTTATTCTGTTCAGTCACAATAATTTCAGCGGTGGCACCACCTCCTGTATTTAAGGGTTTTGGAGCCTCTGGTTACCATGGTGGTGGGTTTTTCTTCTTTTTATGGTTTAATTTGGCGCCATCTTTAGAGCAGCCGTCTGTTTCCCCTCGGTTGTCCCGAAACAAAAAACCTTTTTATACCATATTTAATGCCTTATGTCAGTCTGTCGCCTCATTTTTCTCGTCGGTTTAAATGTTGGTTTCCTCGCCCTCCAGGCCGCTAGGGGGAGCCAAAAACCATTAACCAACCAACCATTATCTAACAAAACTGGACTGGACTTAAGATAGACCGATGTGAGAAACACACTGGGAGATGTGCTGGAGATGACTGACCGGTCCCTGAGGTCATCGAGGCAGCGCTGGAGATGAACCTCTCCAGCGGTGACCAGAACATGTTCTCCTGTTTCCTGGATGAGAACTTCTGCACAGGGATCTGCCTGGTTCAACAAACGCATCCCACGCACCAGCTTCGGCATCTCACCTGACACACAGACCGAAGAAGAAGAAAACAGAACCATTACGTCTTCCGCCATCATATCATCTGTCTTCAGTCGTCTGATGCTCTGGGCTCAAACATGTGTCCTCAGTAGTCCAGAGTGCAGGTAGGGGGCGTGGCCTCAGTCCACCAGCCAGCAGTGTGTGTGTGATGGACAAACAGCATCATATTCAAGTGTACACACATGAAACCTGATTTAGTTAGTTTTTACTTTTTAATTAATTTAAATTTTAGTCAAGATGATGACGGGATTTAAAATCCCAGTCAAGGACATACATTCCTACTACTTCCCATGGAAAGTTTCCATTTTACAAAAAGCTTCTGATTTCCTGGGAAATGTTTGCACCTGGAGGTGAAGTTAAATGACACTACAGAGACAAGAAATGTGATGCGTAGATCCTCTCTGATGGCGTCCGGTGCAAAGACCTACTTGGGTGTTTGGGTTCGATGGCGACCCGAACGATAGGCGACGCCTCAAAGTTGAGTGGGGTGAAGGGAGGGCAGGCGGGAGAGGTGGAGAGGGTGGCAGACTTCAACACACACTCGTCCAGACCACCGATACCTGCAAGACGAAGTGAGAAGGACACGTTTGTGACATTCAGTGCTCGTCAGAGAGACACCTGATCCAGACTAAACTCTGCTTGTGACAGAAACTAAACCAGGTACAATGACTTACCTGGATTCCCAGGCCACGCCCCCACAGGTTTGTCCGACTGTCTTTTTGTCAGTTTGTTTGATTGTTTGTTGTATGTTTGTGGAGGATGGTTCTGGTTTGGCGTCTGCGGCTGAAGTCTACACGGTGGATTTATAGCAGCTCAGATACAGATTATACCAGATTGTCGAATATACAATCGAATTGTTCCTGCTCACCTAGATCCACATGGAGATGTAAGATCACCTGACTTCTGTTTACATGCTGAACTGCACAAACATCTACTGAGACTGGAATCGGGCAGGTTTCCTGTCTCAGCAAGGTCCTCCTGAGGTTGTGTGTCAGCTGCAGCTTCAGAATATTAGTGTGAACTCATGTTAGAAAATGTGTTAAAATGTGTGAAAATCTGAAAATCCCCTTCAGGACATCAGAGTAGTTAAAAATAAGAAATAAATACTGATAAGCAAGAATCAATTGGAATCATTAGCGTTCCTCATTTCAGGATTTTTTTTTTTTTTTCATTTCCAACAACAAAGTTGTCTGTTCACTCACAGGAACTACACAGACATCGAACTGTGTTGTACCTTTACTCAGACGTTTGTCACCTCACAGAAGCGACTCAGCACATGTGGAAGACAGAAAAATTTTGTGGAGCTGGAAATGTTCTGTTTTATTAGGTACGAGAAGAAAATCCGTTCGCTTCCAACATCCTGTGGAATTTCCCTGAACGGGAAAGTCCCACTGCTCCAGGGTGTGTGTGTGTGTGTGTGTGTGTGTGTGAACGCAGCTAGTGCCATTTATCAGTGACACTTCTGTCTGAAGCGGTTTCTATTTTAGATCATGGTGAGTTGTGTGTGCCTGTGTGTGTGTGTGTGTGGGGGGGCTCCAAGCTGCGTGTGTGAGGGGGACAGACCCGACTTGACCTCACCCACAGTCCTCGGGGTGAGAAGTTGACAAACTTCTGATGATACTGACGACCCAAGTATCTGCCAGTGTTTTATAACCCAGACCAAAATGGATTACACTAAATACGTGACTTCCTCACAATCCAGTGGGTGTGGTAAAGTATCCGGTTAATTCAGAAAACAGACTTTCTTATGTGATGTGAATACAGTATGCTTCTGTACATACACATTATCTGAATAAATTATAAGATTTATATTGTTTATATGTGTATAATTTGAATAGTGCACTTTTTACTTTTTTACAATTTTTCTTGGTTTTGAGATTTTTGTATGTAAATCTGTATGTACATATATACACACACACACTCACTCACTCACTACCATCCGCTGTCACAACAATTCCCTTGATTGATGACGATTTGTTTTATCTTAACGAGGTGAGGTTTCCTGAACCTGACATTTTTTTCATCATGAGTTTTGTGTGGACAGAATCCAATCATTTATGGCAGATCGCAGTGTTACAAGCTGCTGAGCGAGGTATCGCTTTTCATCAGTCCATACAAACATTGAGTTCAATTTGAGTTACAGCGCCACTTACAGGCCTGGCAGAGGCATTACAGTTTGGTGATGTTGGGTGAGAAGTTTCTTAAAATGATCTTGGTTCCGTCTCCGTGTGGACATGGCTGCTCGGTCAGCGATCATATCAACAGATTTTCAGGATAATTTAAATGTTAATGTAAGGAGTACACGCTAATCGTGTACTACACACAAGCCGCGTACTAAAGTGGCTGAAAAGTTAAATGTGGATCGATGGACACCTTCCACCCTCAATGTCCGCCATGTTAGTGACATAGAGATGACGTATCTTTCACTTTTTACAAGTCAGACAACAGCTACACCTGTGGCACCATTGGGGATATCACCTACCGATGGAATCCCAGCCAATGCTAACGCTAGCTTGCAAGCTAATAGACGTTGTGGCATCCATTTGTTGCTTGTGTGTGATAAATTTATGCCTTCACTGTACAAGATTGTGGTTGAAGATGTGAGGTCTGATGTGTTGTAAATATTCACTAAACGTGTCAGCTAGCATATCAGCAGTAAGTTTTGTTTTATTGTCATTTCCGGTAAGTGCACGACGGCACTGTTTGATTTGAGACAGAACTACCCTGTTGAACTTTGCACACATCGTGACAAAGTACACAGTGTGCATAATGTACTAAAAAGAAGTGTAAGTAACAGGAGCATGTGATTTGAGACACTGATGTCTGTTCACACACTGAACTTAGCTAACACCTACTGAGACGGGAATCCGGCGTTTCCTGTAACAGTATCTATGTGCAGCAGAGTCACTGGCCCACGACTGAGAAAGCAGAGAAAGTCCAACGGCAAGAAAAGTGGGGCTTTTCTTGCGTGCCCAGGTTGGACATTCTCTAAATTTAAAGTTAAGACACTTCAGACTGAAGACTTTCATGTGACGTGAGCTGCACTGACGTGAACTCTGCTGAGGTGCTGTGGTTAGCATCAGTGAAATCATTCAGCTAGTGTGTTGGGCTAAAGACCTGGGGCCGCTCGTCACCGCTGGCACGCAGACGAAGCCTAATGCAAAACAAATGTTTTCATAAAGTCGCCTTGTGTTGAATCAGCATCCTTCACTTCACTTCGACTCGTTTTTCAAGTCGTTCCCTCCCTGAGGACCGACTTGGACGGCTCAGGCTGTGTCTCTGCGAACAGCTGCTCCACATTAGGACCGGTGATAATGGTTTGAAGTTGCCCACATCTTTAACCCTGCTGGCTGTGTTGACTTCTCCATCAGACAGCATCGAGCTGCTCCCCGCCCTGACATGTGCAGACAACTATTAATGGAAACGACTGGCTGCAAATAAATAAAAAGATTGACGTTAAGGTCATGAGAGTTTCTCCACTGACATGTGGAAATGTGCTGAAACGCAGATCTGGGAAAAAGCTCAAGCACGTCACTTCGACATGCATCCGGTCTGAAATCCAAAGAGGTGGTTTCATGTACGAAAGATTTAAATTATATATCATATGTGACATTCCCACATCAGTCCCAGCTCCACGTCCCTTCCAGCCTTCTCCAGTTCCACTCAACAGCTGTGGAACTTTCTTTTTCTTTTTCTTCTTTTAGCCCAAACTAAGTTAACAGGTTGAAGGTTTGCAAACATGGACACACAGAACATGAGAGTGAGGGACTATTCCTCTCTCTCCACCCCCCTCCCATCATCAGCTGCTGCCACAAACACCATCAGCCTCTGTGAGACACACTGAAGATCTATGTAAAAAAAAAAAAAAAAAAGCACTGAAATTAGCATGCTAACAGCTAACGGCGCGCCTGCAAAACCACTTTGTTCGTGAAGAGGTGAGAGGAACTTCCTGCAGATTCTAGTCTCTCTGAATGTATTTGCATCAAACACATGCACTCACTCACACACACACACACACACACACACACACACACACACACACACACACACACACACACACAAAGACACACCATCTCGTGGTAAACTTGTCCACATCAAAAGCTGTCGTCGTGTGCATTTGTGTGAGAAAAGTTGAGGCGTTTTGTTTGTTCCCTCCACTCTTATTGGCTGCAGCCATCAGATAATAACAAGCGTCTATTCAAACCTAGTGGGGTCTGGAAACTTCCTGCTCACGGTCCAGCACCAGGACAGGACTGATGGATCCCACATGGGCCAGACACACAGAATATTCATCTGTTTCCACACAGCCCTCCACTTTGTACTTAGTCATCCACTGACACGCTCAACACTGACACTTCATCAGTCACACACACACAAAGAAAAACAACAACAATCCTTTTCGGAGCTCAGTTGGTACTAGAGACCATTAACCTCTGAACTTGCTTGTTATCTTTAGCACATCATCAGTGCACGTGGATGAGGCGAGCGTTGGCCAAGTAGCATCTCTTCCTTCCTACAGGATGGGACTGACAACCTTTACGTACAACCGACCGACTCAAGACAGGGTCCTCTTGGCGCCGTGACATCTGAATGGGCTCCGATGAAACTGTCCCTGACTCTGTTGACGCCCTCTAGTGGTCGTATACATAACAGGCTAGTGTCTCAGGTGTGTTGTCAAATATAATTATTCCCATGTTTTCTTTTAGTAGTTGTGCTGACGGAACCCAAACTTTAAACTAACCATAACCTTAAAACCCTACCCCAACATTAACCATCACCTAACCTTATAACTCCAACCGCTAGCCACCGAATACCCACAATGCACTGAGACAAAAATACCTGTAACATATCTCCACTCCAGGTAGGGGGCGCTACATTAGAAAGTCCCCTCTGTATTTGTATATGAAGGGAGGAAGAAGATCTATTGCTCATTGATAGGGGGGCATGGAGGAACCATGAACATTAACTTCTGGTAAAAACTGTGTATTTCATAGCGGAACTCAGAGGTTGTTTTTGTTCACCACAGTTATCGAACATCTAGGAACAAATCAATCAGTTCACTTTGTTGTAACACACCATAAATGCACCGTTTCCGTTTTGCAATTAGAGAACATTAGCGTTATCAAAGGAAGGTTCATACCCAGGACGTTTCCTGCTGGGACCTCCTCCAGCTCCTCCAGCTCTCGACCCATTAGAAGGTAGATGTTTTCAATGGAACAGCAGGTCAGGTGAGGAACCTCGCGCTCACAGGTTGACGCACTGCAGTCGTCTGGCAGCTGCAGGAGGAACAAGTATCGGGTGAAGCCACTGAAAGTGGTCCAGTCTCATTCAATGTGTATTTAGAACAAGTCAGCAGGTGACATCGGCGCAGGTTTTCACTCATCGCAACCTGCACGAACTACTAACTGAGATTGGATTTAATTAAGACGTAAAATGAACATTTCTCTAATGAACTGTCCTTTCATTTGCTTGACCGTCGGACGGATTGAGACAAACGGAAACGGAGAAGTATCAATCTCAAGTGCAGCTAATGACGAGAACGTAGGTTCCTTGTTTTTCCAGGTGGGGAACAGGCAGGAAAACACCAGCGAGTCTTACACCCACATAGAGAGAAACAGATTTTGGGAATGAAGTCGATGAGAATTAGGTCAGAATCCCAGGTGGAGCAGCTGCTCAAGTTACAGGTTAGGAAATGAAATACTTCAACTTCCAGTACAGCAGCTTTCTTGTGGAACAGTGGTTTGTCACGTTGTATTTTATTGTATTATATATACATATATGTATAATCTGATCCTGTCTGTACTGTCCATCCATACTGTGGGTGTCTGCGTTTACCATGCTCAGGCCCTGGGTCGGGTCGTACTTTGGACCCAGTACGAAGACGCTCTGTCCTTTCTTCACCACCCCGCTGTAGACCCTCGCAAACGCAACGAAGGTCTCTCTCTGCTCCAGTTTCTCCTCTGGATCTGACTCCTTCACCACTGGAGTTGCCGTCACAGGGGCTGCTGACTCTCCTTCCAGTGTCATAAAACACATTTGTCGTGTTGTGTTTGTTGTGACATACAGATCGTTCATCCAAAGTGTGATTAAAAAAACCTGATAAGTGGTTCAGAATCTGTTGATCATCTGATGTTCATTTCTGACGTTCCTGGAGCAGGACACTCATTGGATAAATGTGTGTGTGTGGGGAAATCTTTTGATTGAAATCTACACTGGCACAGGTTCATTGTCCATGTTTCCATTTCTATGCATCATACACTGTCAATTTAAACACACTTCAGAGTATTTCCCTGTTTCAGTTTCTTCCATGTGCATGTTCCTATAACAGCAGGCAGAAGGTACGTATAACTAACTTTTATGACGCTCACAGCTTCGCCTCTAAGCTCTGCTCACAGTGACACCGAGACGGGGAGTCCTTGAGTTCGACTTCATCCAGCTCGCCGTCCACTGATCTCGGCTGACTCACCTTCCTGTGGTGACGCTCCTGACTCTTGTTTGCTAGCGTCTGCTGCCGCCCTGTCAGCACGCAGCTTTCGAGCCATCTCCCTTCGCTGGGCAATCTCCTCCTGGGTCAGCGGTCTGCGGACACACACACACACACACACACACACACACACACACACAGTAACAGAGTCAGATGGGGGTCATCGATTTGTGATTTAACACAGTTTGCGTCCTGGATCTAAACACATGTAACCTTAGAAAACCTTGGAGTTTTTGTGCACTGGACTGAGCTGGTCTGATGGCACCCTGGAGTGTTCATAGGTTCATTCAGGATTCACGTATTTCAAGACAGTTACCAATGACAGGAGCAACTCACAATAATCCAAATAATCACACTATGACATGAACTGATTAGTTGGTTGGAAAATACACAACAGATTATGTGACTGGAGCCTATTGTGCTGTCGGTGAAAAGGATTTTACGATACAAGGATGAATATCAACACCTCCGCTGTCCCGTTCATCTCAGTCATTTGAAGAAACATCTTCTACATGGGCTTTTTTTGTTTTTAATCATGTGTGAATTTTTTTTCAGCATTTTTCACATCTATGTTAAAACAAGAGTGTTTCAGTCGACATTTGGTGAAAGAACTCATTGTATCTGCACTGCAAATATTAAAAATCGGAACAAATCTGATTTGGTTTATTTGTCTTTTTTCAAACACAAAACATCCAACCTCTAGTCGAAAAATCTCTTTCCTGTTAAAATACACACGTCACCTGGAAAAGTTAACTTTTAAAAGACAGGGTTCACTTGTTTAAAGCCAATTTCCACTTAATAAAATAGAGAAATTAAAGTCAGTGCATTTTTAGAACCAGAAGAAATTTGCACAGTGTGTGTTTGTACGCAGCTTCTACAGTAAGTGTGTGCCGTGTGCTGGCATGTTGTCCGTGCGTGTGCGTGCGTTCAAACCCACCACAGTAACTATAGCAACACAGCTGCTTACAATAGGCCTGAGTCATGGCATCCAGTGCGGAGTTCAGCTCCATGATGTCAAACCACTTGAAAAAGCCCATAATTTGCTCCTGACAACAGCAGGAGTCCCAGCGACTCACCAGGACTGATTGCACCTCTCATTTCAATAAATTGGATATAAATGGAGCTCCCACTTGAATGCAGCATATTAGCTGGAAACCACATAAGCGCCAACGCCAGTGGATGACAGCCTGGAGTCAGCAAAGTCACTCCGTTCACATTATTTCCTCCAAAACCACCAAGACAAATAACCCCAGAGCACACAGATGTTTAAGTGACAGTTATCAGTTTCAGTAAGGTTCACTTACACACAAACCTGTTCAAAGGGCCTAACTAGAGCAGTGACTCGGCATGTCTCTTACTTTAGAAACTCAGTGGGTCAAATCAGTCACTGTTCAAAGAGTCGGTGCCAGGACTTCCTGGTTTCTGGCGTTGGCCGCTGCGGTTCGCAGGAGCTTCCAGAGGCTTCCAGAGATTCGAACAGGAGGAAGAGGAAGGGAAAAAAGTAGCAGCACCGATTCACATGCAAGGAAAAAGATTTCCTGGGGTAGCATCAGTTTGTGGGTGGGTGCGGGCCGTTCCAGCCGCTGCCCACCGGGTGTTGTGTCCAATGCACAAGCCACGTTTTCTGGAACTGACAAACATTCGCTGCCCAATGTCACACCTCTTGATTTGGGTGTATTTTGTGTAAAAACACAAAGGGGAGGTGTTGACTTCGGACCAAGGAACTCTCCCCTGCGTGGTGGAGACAATTCGTACCCCTGCAACGGCCCATCAAATCCGTCTGCAGAGAAACAGATGCGAGTCTCTCAGCTGATTTTGCCAAACCACGGCTGTGGCCCCTGGCTGTCAGGGTGGGGAGGTTTGGGGGAGGGGGCAGCTGTGCCTGTCCCAGACTCTGCCACATCAACTCTTTGAGCCTGTAACAACAACCGCTGACCTTCCTCCCAATATGAGAATGATCCACACTCAGTGTCTTTGTCTGTTCTGGGGAATTAAACAGAATATTCACAGAGTAATAAAACCCGTCTGTTCAGAGTTTAAGTAGAAATACATTAATTCATTCATGATGCAGAGGTTTTGGAAAATG
The DNA here is from genome assembly GCA_037832705.1 of Centriscus cristatus. Taxonomy (NCBI): domain Eukaryota; kingdom Metazoa; phylum Chordata; class Actinopteri; order Syngnathiformes; family Centriscidae; genus Centriscus; species Centriscus cristatus. Next base: position 9,823 of record JBBMJM010119908.1, read on the forward strand.
TGTTAGTTGTTATTGTGATCATTCATCCTCCCTGAAACAATCGTACCAGCAGACACGAGCAGGAAAACAGTCCTAAGCCACAAAAGAACATCTGTCTTCACCCTCTAACGCTGAGCAGCTTGTTGGAAACTTCACAGCCCATTTCTGACACGCTGAACAATGTCCATGTTGTTTTTATTTAAATATGTGACATGGGTACCTGCCACATGCTGGTTTAGTACTGATGCATCACTAAATATAAGTAGATTTTCCAAAAAATAGTAAAGCCAATCAACCGTACTGACATCAATCAATTAATCAATCAATTTGAATTATTTCCCACCTGTGTCCAGACCACTTTTACATAAATATCATCACGCAAGGAGGCTTTAACACAAACACATCACCTGTCAAACTCAATGAAGCAACCACTGATCCACAGGATACATCAGAATACACCAGTATACACCAGCACTGATCTACAGTATACACCAGTATACACCAGCACTGATCTACAGTATACACCAGTATACACCACCACTGATCTACAGTATACACTAGTATAGACCACCACTGATCTAGTATACACCAGTATACACCAGCACTGATCTACAGTATACACCAGTATACACCACCATTGATCTAGTATACACCAGTATACACCACCACTGATCTAGTATACACTAGTATAGACCAGCACTGATCTAGTATACACCAGTATACACCACCACTGATCTACAGTATAACAGACAGTATTGTACAGTAGTACGGTACAGTCATATTTCTGGACTTTTCTCTGTCTTATACGAAGCAGACAGATCCTCCTCAGTTCCATAGCAACAATCTGAATACTGAACCAGTGGAGTCATGTGGAAGGTGCGACACAGTAAAACGCTGAGAGGAGGCCGTGCTGACATCCAGGACCTTTATGAAGCACTATACTGAGGACGGCTGGAGTCAGGGCTGACACACAAACGTCAGCAGGCAACAGAGAAGGATGCTCTGCAGGCTCATTAGCTGGAGGTTTGGACGGGATGTTTCCTTCCTGACTCACAGTGGGAGATGACCTTTCCTTCCCTCTCATTCTGTGCATTTCTACAGTCTGCCTCTCATATCTGGGTCTTCATCTTCTGGAACATTTCTGACAGTCTGTCTATACCTTCCTTCCTCTGCTTGCTGCCGACCGGGTACACTGACAGGACAAGAAAGACGAGAAGTGAAGAGGCCAGCCTGACGACTGAAGCAAGATTCTTCTTCAGTGGGGAGATCGGAACGAGCTGGAGATGGTGGAGGAGGACAACTACCAAAACACGAGGACAGAGGGTGTGACGGCAGAGGGCATAAGGACAAAGGATCTGAGGACAGAGGGTATAAGGATAGACGGTGTGAGGAACTAGGGTGTGAGGACAGAGGGTGTTAGGACAGAGGATCTGAGTACAGAGGGTCTGAGGAAAGAGGGTCTGAGGACAGAGGGTGTAAGGACAGAGGGTGTGAGGACAGAGGGTCTGAGGACAGAGGGTGTAAGGACAGAGGGTATAAGGACAGAGGATCTGAGGACAGAGGGTGTAAGGACAGAGGGTCTGAGGACAGAGGGTCTGAGGACAGAGGGTGTAAGGACAGAGGGTGTGAGGACAGAGGGTCTGAGGACAGAGGGCGTAAGGATCGAGGATGTGAGGACAGAGGATCTAAGGACAGAGGATCTGAGGACAGAGGGTGTAAGGACAGAGGGTGTGAGGACAGAGGGACTAAGGACAGAGGGTCTGAGGACAGAGGGTGTAAGGACAGAGGGTGTGAGGACAGAGGGTCTGAGGACAGAGGGTGTAAGGACAGAGGGTCTGAGGACAGAGGGTGTAAGGACAGAGGGTCTGAGGACAGAGGGTGTAAGGACAGAGGGTGTGAGGACAGAGGGTGTAAGGACAGAGGGTGTAAGGACAGAGGGTCTGAGGACAGAGGGTGTAAGGACAGAGGGTCTGAGGACAGAGTGTGAGGACAGAGGGTGTAAGGACAGAGGACGTAAGGACAGAGGGTGTAAGGACAGAGTGTGTAAGGACAGAGGGTGTAAGGACAGAGGGTCTGAGGACAGAGTGTGAGGACAGGGGGTGTAAGGACAGGGTGTAGTCATGTGATGTAGCTCCATATATATTTTGAGCATATTTTTCATATTTGACTCATTTTGAAGCAGATACTTTTATCTTTGGTGCGTCTCTTTTTCAGGGTTTTACCTCCTCTGAAACAGACCTTTGAGGAGAACGTTCTCCTGTCAACGTTCACAGACTGACATTAGCTGCTGTTGTCACAGTCAACGTTACTGGGTGTGAGGACACGACTTGTAGTAAAAAAATGACATGTCGTCACAAACACAGAACCTGTCTGTGTTCCAGCAGGCTGCTTCTGTTCCCCACATCAAACATGAACCTGTTAGCAGATCCACTCAATTCAGTTGGAACAAAGCTGAAAGAACTGGACTGCAGCGCCGCCTACTGGCCAGACACACACACTGCACACACTCGCACAGACTTACCTCTTTCTGTTCTGAGGCAAAGCGCTGGCGTCCACCGCGAACATCTTGGAGACAAAAATAATCACCGGTGCACTTTCATGGCTGGAACACTGGAGAAATGCTACAAAACACCAGAACATGATGAAGAATTTCATAACGATCATTCTGAATAGATCCTGGGTCTGTTGAGTTCATTACAAATCACACACATCATCCTATTTTTTTTTTTTTTTTAATTGGGCACGAGCTAGTTTGTCACTGTCAAATGTCACAGCGATGACAGTGATCAAGAGTTTCATTCTCATGCTGGGATAGATCAATTGAAATACAAATGTGGGGAATTTGTGTCATTCAGTTTCCACTGATTTCCACAGAAACTCAGTATTTGACAGTTATTGGACTCCAATGTCAAACTGAAGCATCACAGGTTTGGAATAGTGATGAGCAAAACAGCCCTTCTAGGTGTACTCATCCGAATCCGGTAAGTAAAAAGATTCAGTGAAAGGATTCGTTCATCGAATCGTTCTGTCAGCCCTCACGTTTAGTGGGTAAATACATGTAAAATGATTCAATGCATCCATGAACGGAGCAGCTGGTACTGATGTGCAGCTGAACCCCCGTGAGTGCTTGAGGACAGCAGAGATCAAACACCAGAAAGAGTCGGTAGATTTGTCTCGAGTCATTAGGGGTCGCAATATTCGTTAAATATAGCAACAAAGTCGCTAACTAACGCACTGCTGCACTCAGTTGAACTGTGAAATGAATGAATCTTTTCAGTGATTCACACAGACCGTTCGCCCAAAAGATGTTTTTTAAATGAATTGTGGGGATAACACTAGGGTCCTTCTAAATACCCCAGGGGACATCACCACACGGCCTCGAGAGCCGAAGAACAGTAGAAGAAGTGGGACAACGTGCGTACCTGTCTTCAGCTCCTGGGTCTCTTCAGGTAAAGAGTCAAACCGACGGGCTCCAACACTCATCAACTTCTCCACCCGCTCTGCTGCGATGTCCAGCGGACTGGGCAGTTTCTCACACACCATCGCTACACAGGCTGTTCAAGAAAAGTCCAACGTAGACGCACAAAGTGCAGGAAAGTGTGACACAGAGGAAGGATACAGAGGACGGCCTGGGACAGAGGTAACCACTGGCTGCAGATGGACGACAGCAGGACTTTAGGGTCAGAGTGTCCCAGATCTCTGGTCATCACCTTCACGCCCAGGGAGCTCACCACCTTCTGCACCTTTTCCTTGTCTCTGCTCATACGACACGGAGCACGGACGAAAGGAGGGCAAGAAAACACACAAACACGTTACGGCACCAGATCCTTCGTGACGGAGACATGAAATGAAAACGTGTGGCACCAACCTCCTCGTGACAACCGCGTCATACAAACTCCAAATATTATCCAGCACGAGCTGCACAAACAGCTGCTTTTTGCCTTTCGCCTGCAGAAAAGGCACAGTGCTGACCGGTGACAGATGAAACGAGGACATTGTTATTGTAAGTAAGGTGCTAATCTACTTGAAGCGTCATAGTGCAAACTCCGGTTTCTCCCAGTTTTAGTGATAAAAAAAAAAAAAAGTTCTCAGACTTAGTTACAGCCTTTTATTTCACAGTCTATTTCCATGTTTTCCATGGTTTTCATAAACTTTAACATGGTTTGAACCGTCAGATGTCTGTAACAAAGGAAGAAGATCATTTGAAAAAAGACAGATACTGTATCTGCCAAGAGAAATTCCCAAAAGAAGACATAATGAACTTCACAAAACTAGGTGATGTTCCCGTTTAAATGTCTTCATGTGAACTCACGTTACCTGAGCACCCTTCATGATCTTCTTTGCTTTTGCATTGAGGTAGAAATCTCCCCACAGGGTTTTGAGGAGCACGTCTTCTTTAATACCCATCCTCTGGCTGTACATGTCGGCAAACTGCTGAATGCTACAAAACACAACCATTACTTTCCTGAGGAACTGTGTGTGTGTGTGTGTGTGTGTGTGTGTGTGTGTGTGTGTGTGTGTGTGTGTGTGTGTGTGTGTGTGTG
>JBBMJM010119918.1:0-12847 GCA_037832705.1 Centriscus cristatus
CTGCCACCTAACATTTTCATGACTGTCAGGCATCTCTGCTTTTTCATTGCTCAGCCACGACTCATTCCAGATGCTGGGACACGGCGCGCCCCAGCCATGTTGTCAGAGAGGAAGTCCTTCTCAGATACCATTAAAGAAGGATTTGTCTGAGTTGTCAGTCTGTTATTCAGGCCCAACTGTGTGTACACCACTGCTCATAATGGAGCTGGCTTTCTGTCAACACAATACGGGCTCAAAGCGCTGCAATGGCTCTCAATCTTTGCTGAAAGCTCTAAGTGTTTGCAATTACTCTGAACTGGAAAGCCCATCCACCGAAGGACTGACTGCCTCAGAGGAGAAATGAGGGGAAGATGGGCCCAAATAGAAGGCTTGAAGTAAAAGTCTGACGTGATTTCCCGTGTATGTGTCAAAGAGCTCAAGGGAAACTAGCGCGAGAGAGAGCTAGCACGTTCAAAGCGTCAAAGAATAAATATGTATGAAGGGGGACTTCTAGGTGAACTTATATCACATTGTGGGTTTGGTTGAAATGCTCATTGTCAGTGTGTCGGTGTTCTCAGGTGGCGCCCTGTGTCCAAACAGCAGTGCCCTTCAGGAGGTGCGCAACTGTAACGAACATGCCTGTACGGTTTACCACTGGCAGACGGGTCCGTGGGGACTTTGCACTGAAGACCCGTCTGTGTCAGCCCTCAACACCTCAGCCGTGAGTGGCAGAAGTGACGGTCAGGGAACCTGCGCCAAGGGAATGCAGACACGCAAAGTCATCTGTGTCCGTGTCAATGTGGGCCAGGTGCCACCCAAAAAGTAAGTTCTCCTTTGCTCTGCTTCTCTCTGACTCGATGCTGCTTACTTTCACTGGTCTCACAAGATATCTGTCTGAAACAACTTGGTTATTGGCACAAAGTGAAACTGGTCTCTGAAGGTGGATTTCTGATTGTGCATCAAATCGGCGGTGTCGTTCTGGGGTAGGGTCTGCGGTGACTCATCGCCTCACTTAGACGACAACAACGGGACTGTCTGCGTCACGTGACTTTCCCAATTCTCAGAGCAGCACCATGTTTGTAGAAGAAATGCACAAATCTTCTTGAGTTACTGCTCCCTTTCACTCACTATTGCTTGAAATGAAGTAAAAAAACCCAGCAAGGATTCAAAGCAGAGGTACAAACGCTACAACAGCGTCCGTGAAGGGTCCACGTCAGTTCAGCTTTAGGCTGTGGGAGTATGAAATAACCAAGTAACACTGTGTGTGGCATCACGGAATTAAAAGTACCTGACTTTCTTATTATTGTTGCATTTGTCATTCAGCTCATATTCAGGCAAACTGCTGTTTCGTATAAAAGGTCCCGGTGGTTTTCAGTCATGTTTCAATTTCCCAGAAATATGTTCAGCTGATCTGTCTGATTAGAGCACTTCATCCAGAAAAATGAAACTAATCAGCTCAATCTAGACAAGGGATCTGTTGTTAAAGATCCTTTATCCTCTTTTATGACATGACAGAGGACACATTGTGCTTTTGCTTCATTAACATAGAAAAATCCTTCTCCAGCCACACAAAGGTTTCCTCATATTACCGGGTAAATCGGTGACCTATGAACTTCTCCTGGGAGGACATCAGCTCATGGAAAGATGTAACGATACGTGTGTGACATAGCAGGCTGGCGTGTCTCCAAAGACCCAGAAAGTAAGAAGCAGATGACATAAACAGCAGCAGTGGGAAGGAACGTGACAATAAAGTTAGTCCAAGAGGAAAACAAGGAGAGATGCTGACAGCTGGCAAGAAGTCGAGCAGACTCTACTTGAACTCACAGTTAATATCTTTCCTTCACAGGCGGCCACAGTTGAAAGAATAATATCTCTCCGCCACTGGAAGCCTAATTAACCTGCCGTTTAGGGCGCTGGTAATTTGTCAGTGATGATAATGGAAGTTTAGTATTGATACTTTAAGGCATGTTGTTATTAGTGCAGCAGATGACAGACAAGATGTTGCTGCTGATTATAAATGCACTTTCTTTTTTGCCTGTGAGAAATGTTTTCATTCGGCAAAGGTGACGGTGAAGGAATGTGTCTGGTTTAGTGACGGTTTGTGCTAACGTTGGCTGATTACGTTCCCTTTAGAAACAGTGGAACATGTTTTAATGTCCCTTATATTGATATAATTATTCACTTCTCTACTTTACGCTCAGTGAATTCTTAAGCGGCTGGAGACGAGTGTTATCTTTATTTTTATTTTATTTTTCCAGGATTTGGAGCACATTGTTGTAGAGAAATGTGATTACACATGAACACAACATGATAAAACAAAGATGAATGTCTCTTCGATGGCGACGGGTTGAGCAGCCGACCCCACCAGAACGCTGCAGCGGTGTTATCAGGTTGGAGAGGACACGTTCAGGGCGCCTGTTATCTGCAGGGAGCAGAAGCTGGAGTTCATTCGATTCAAACAGAGCAGAGACTTCACTCCTTTATATTCAATGTCCACTGGCCAAAACAGTTTTTCAAAATCAATTATCAAAAAAAAAAATAAAAACAGCAGTGTTACCAATGACATACTGCATCACCAAAACCATTTTTCACCCATCTGTTGCTAAACCTGCTGATGTGATTGGTTGACTGTGATCTATGACCATCCACAGCAAAGTCTGGTCAGGAATATATTACCCTTTTCCCTGCAATGTGTAGGGATTTCAGGTCGATACAAATCTGATTTTGAATGTTCCTTTTAAGTTGAGATGTTATAAATGGCAGATATCTTAATAAACAAAACAAAAAAAAGTCCCACTGGCGACTGCTCCGTATTGATCTGATTTATAGTTTAATAAAGTTCCTTGTTCTAATTCTTAAGGACAGGGACAATACCTCAATCTGTGAGATTAATCTGAATCTAATCAGTGGAGCAGAAACAGAAAAGGATCCTACTGAATTTAAAGCGGCTATGTGACTGTGACATAGGACAGCGTTGTATTTGTCCAACAGGGGTCCGACTGCGAGGCTTCTTTTCACCTGCTGTCTCGGACCGACCAGCGGTGCTGCTGACTCATGTCTATTACGATATCCTTTTGAAGGTCCCCTGACTGCTCCCGCCCTCCACAGATGTTGCTCAAAGTCAAAGTTAAGGTAGAGCTCTCCCCCAGCCGCCCTCGCTGGCAGGGGTCCAGTAGACGGCTGTAAACCAGCATGTGGACCTTTGTGCTGCAGCATGTACGTCTGTTGAAGCAGCCTTTTTTTAATTCAGCTATGAGCCCATAAAGGCTTCAGCTGCTGCCGAGAAGTGACATATAAATAATCTGAACAGCGTGAAGGTGAATGAATGTGACTCTTAAACTCACTCTGCTCCTTTTATACTGATGGCGAATTAGCCTCATTCAATCTGCTGTAAAACTGACAATCAGCAGTTCGATCAGCGAGTTTTCAACGGACGTTAAACCGAGCTTGAAGGGAGCGTCTGCAATCAGTCGCTTGCTGAGCAAAACTATGACAACAGGATATGAACACACATGTTCCTCGTATGGCTCCATAACCTTTTGATATTGATGTTTCTGGTCCCCAAAACGTAACAGTCGTGTTGTCGTGTTGCAGGCTGTGTAATAATGATGCTCTTTGGATGAGATGCAGTGGACTGTTGAAGTCTGATCTCAAGCCGTGTAAGACAGGAACGATGTAGAACATCTGCTCTGGTGAAAGGTGTCAAATGACTCAATTAAGTCAAAGGACTCGTGAACGAGAATCTTTAACGATTAGACACTTTGACATGATTATGCAAAACTCATCCACAGTTTCTCTAATAATGCCTCCCCGGTGTGTGCTTTCACCAAGGAATCCAGCGTTGTTTAGTTCCCAGAGACTCATGTGTCACACGTCCAGCGTGGTCAGTCGTCACCCCTGTACACCTGGACAATGTGAACACCTCCAGGTGGACTACAGATATGTTGACCTGGAATGTTGACTTGTTAAAATCAAATTGCAGATATTTCAAACCAGAATTACAGATATCTGCTATTCTGTAGATTTCCATAAATCACATAGTGGATATCTACAACGGCACTGTAGATATGTATAACGAGAAACCCCATACACATGAAGGGCAAACATGTTGTCCAGATGGTTGACCTTTGTTTATTGTTTTTGTTTGTTTGTTTGTTTTTTACTTTTGGGCCTAGGTTTAATTTGTCTTTACAATCAGAACTCGGTTTCTCTGTGAAGTTTACACAATGGCATTATTCTCTAGCTACAAAATGAACAAAAAACAACTTATCAATAAGCTGATTCCTCCCCCGTTTAAACCAGAGGGGAAAAAGATCTTAACAAGAAGCAGGTCCTGGTCGTCTCACCATCTGTTGAATTTCAGTTGTGTTTCCTCATCAGCACACAGAGGGGACTTGACATGTTCTTTTTTGTGTGCGTATCGTCTCGTGGCACAAACCAACTGGCAGGTATTCTTGATCAGCGTGCCCAAGGGACCCCAACAGAACAAACAAACATGGCTGCCAGCACCCTGCATATGCAGATGTGCCCCGTCTTCTTCCACAGATGGATCGGAGCTGTCTTCCTCCAGCAGCCTCAGGCAGTGAACCTCACCGAGTGCAAGTCACACACATAAACATACACACAAACTGTGACTGTCAAAGTGCAAAAGGAATGAGAGACACAATAGAGGAAAATATGTCGGCGCCGGGGGCTGGGGCTTCCATCATCACATCAAGAAATATGCTGTGGTGCGAGGAAACAACAGTGTTTCTTATTGATTCTGACAGACGGTGTGCTGAATGGTACCAATGTGTTTGTGTAATCACACTGATGCTGCAGAATGTGTGCAAAGACGAAGCTGAATGATTCATGGGGAGGATGTCTGACGGTGGTGTATTTAGTCCCGTCAATCACATCGGCTGTGGTTTCTAATAGACGCTGTTAACTTCCTGTTTGTTGTTGTTACCACCGCCAAGAGGGTTGTGTTTTCGTTGAAATGCTAAAAATGGGACAAGGAACAGAGATTACATTTTTTATACGCGTTACAGTGTTCTGGAACCATCTATAGCCAGTAAACCTTTGAGGTATTCTTCATCATTGCAAATTGTGACATTTTCAGTATATTTGTGATTTTGTGATTAGTGCTTCCAGTTCTTGACTAAAAAGTTCATCCTCAGGTGGGTTCATCCCATCCATGGATGGAGGTTTGTTTCTTGTTTTACTATTGTGAGAGAGTGAAAAACAAAAAGAAAAAGTCAGAACTCCCAGTGCATGATTTGTGTGTTAAGGCTGCTAATTATTTTTTTAATAACATATGACTATTAATGACATCCATGTCATTTCCAATGCTGAAGGCATGTTTTGATGATCAGTGAATTTATTAGCTGCGATAACTTGAAGGAGGCTTCTAATATTGGATGTAAATGAGCTACTTGGCGGAGGTCTGCTTTTCTAGTTGTTATTGTTTTTCTGCCATCTGGAGACAAAACACCTTGGGGGTGGCCAGAGACGACACTAAAAGGGCCCTCGAAGAACTCTGTGCTAAATTAGCCAATGATTGTTCATTCATGTGTTGTAGTCCAGCGTTTCCATAATGGAATTAATTAAGCCTTATCTTTTCCACACCAGACCTCATCTTTGTGCACGTCTTTGTACACACTTAAATTCCTGATTTGCTTTGAGTCTCCTCATCATCTTCCTGCTCAATCACTATCGTCTGCTGAACTGATCAATCAGTGTGCTAATACCAGCAGACATAACATACACAGGCTGTTTGTTTTAAGTCTTTGGGACGAGCTCCCAGTGCCGTACTGTGTATGACGCCTTAGCCTTGTTATGAGTCATGACATTTGAAGATCATCATGAGACTGTGACACGGTGGGAACCAGCGAGGTATTTACACTCGATGATTAATGGGTGGTTTTGTTCAATTCATTGTATTTCCACTGAGAAAAAAAACAAACAAATGAACTGAAAAACATATAAAAGAATATGTGTGCACTTGGGAAAAACATACCCAGAGTGCTTTGTAAATAGATTAATTCCTCAGACAACGGAAAAATCAATGTGACAGTCTAAGATAAAAGAACTGAGAGAAAACAACAGGGGAAATAAAAGAGGAAAGCAAAACATATAATCTAAAAAAAAAAAAAAAAAACCCACACAAATGAGTGTTGTATTTGGATTCCACAGCTCCACCAATGCTGCGAGTATTCCAGTCGGTATTGTGCTCTTCCAGTGTACCGTAAGCCTTTCGTGTAGTTACTGTTGATTTTATTTCCAAAAACTAGGACGTAATTGAATGCTAATGATCTGAGTGTAGATGAAAAGTGGTGGTGGCTACAATATAATAAGAATAAAAACAGGATGCACACACACATAAAAGACACGTCCCCTGTGCTATTTGATCCATGTTGCTCTGGTCCACTATGGTCTTCACTAACGGGTGACTCAGGAGGGGAGAGGTGGTCTTCGTCGGGGGCTGCTGTGTGAATGGACGTCCTCCCAGCCCTGCATGTGCTTTTTTTCTGAAAATAACATATGGTGTGTGCACTTAAATGTTAATATTCCTGCACTGTTTTCAAGCTGCATCCTCCACTAGGACTCTCTTGCAGTCCGGTGACAGTAGGTTTGTCAATAAATAAGGTGAACAGTCGTTTGTACCCACAGGTTGGTTCTCTGTCCTCAAGCTACACACCTGCTCATTCACTTTACGGATGTAAACCGCAGCTCAGTGGCACACATGGAAATAAATTCTTTCCCCGCTGCATCCGTCAGCTGTTTTTTTTCCTCCAGAGACCATTCACTTGAATGAAGACACTGGAGGATTTGTTCCGCTCAAGAGGGATTTAGCTCTGTCTCTTGGTATTAAAAGCAAAGCTCTGCTTGTGTTTCTGTTGCATTAATACATCTGCCTCGAAGGCTCCCCATTGCTTCCCTCAGAATGCCCCGATGAGAAAGCTAATTCTTGGTTACATTAAACCTAACCCAGATGATCGCGGTGCCGACCGTAGAATGCAGAACCATAATGGAAATGTCCTGCTGTAAAACCTGCTGAGATCAGATTATAACATTTTTCCGCTGTTCTGTCTCGCCCTATTTATTATGGTCCAGTAACTTAGGTGCTTAAAAGACAGAAGATTAACCACAACCCTTGTTTGAAAAACCTCTGGTTGACCTCGTATTCTGTGCCATCGGAAGGATTATGACCGACTGATAGCATAATCCAGTTAAAACAAGGGATTCGGCAGCATTGAGAGAAAAATCATGTAAAACGTCCTGTTACTGATAAACATTTCCTGTTGCGGTCACGCTGCTCTGCAGGTCCATTTCTACTCTTCATCTCGTGTAGATGGTACTCAGCCTTCATGGATGGAATCAATAAATTAGTTGCAGCAGCCAGTGTACTATAGTACCTGAAAGTACATTGTATCTCTAGCAGTTAAAATGTCTGTGCTATATTCTCTATATACACTGTCTGACCACATTATTAGGAACACCGCTTTAGTGGAATCCAGTTCAACAGCTTTACAGATTTACAATCAGATTCAGGGCACTGCAGTCTGTTGTCTGCTAGTGAACAATGTGGAATAACACACTGTTCAGGGTTCACTTGTTAGATTATTCCTGTAAAAAATGAGTCAGGTGGACAGAAATACCACAACCCCCCCACCCCACCCCCTCACCCCCCCGCCTCTCGATACATTCCCTTACACAACACACTGTGGTGTATAGATTCTTCATTATCCTTATATACAGTCCAGCTCAGGTGTGCTAGTACGCTTGTTCAGCACCTACAAATTTAAAATAATCGTAAAATCTGCTAGTCTAGTTTGACACTGATTATTTTCAGATGTAATCATGAGAAATGAGCGCTGAGTGGATATCTACCAGCAGTCCTGGGGGGGTTGGCCTGTTCTGTTTGGTGAAAATGGTTTCCGGCTGTGTTTCTCTACAGTCCTGCCGTGTGTGTTTCTGTTGCTCAGGTGTCCAGACGGCCCTCGCCCCAGCGCGGTGCGTCCGTGTCAGCTGCCCTGCAAGAAAGATTGTATCATGACCCCGTTCAGCAACTGGACGTCCTGTCCTGTTACTTGTGACGCAGGTACGACGGCAACAAATGAAACTGCCTGTGCGATAAGAAAACCCAGCTGAAGTGAGGAATTATTGCCTGGAGGAGTCTGAATACGATTTTCAGTTCGTACAAGTTCCCTGTTATGATGTGGAGGAAGCTTTCCCACAGACTGCCAGGCACATTAACCTCCCAAACATGCACTCACGTCTCGTTACACGTAATTAATTTGACAGATTGGCACATAAGACAACCTTTGGGCCGACCCGCTGTAGTGCGCCTGCCAAGCCGCCTCGCCTGTGGCTACAAGTGTCAGCAAACATGTCTTGTTGTTGTTTTTCATACTGTGAAAGAAAAACATCGCTCAAACGAGGTCACCTTTGTCTGTCAGCTGTCGTCCGAGCAGAGGAATCCATCATATGATTTACCTCCAAAAATCATTACCATCCATATTTTATGACCTCCGCGCGGAGGCACACATCTGTTCTCTCAGCTCACGACATCATATTTGCGACAACAAACCCCGACGTTTAGGAACGTTCAGGACAATCCAGGGGCTCATTTCATCTTCATGATACTTGAGGGCATCGCCTCGCCTGTAAATACCATAAATATCTACGTCCCTTCCGAGGTCTGATGGGATTTTTCTGCATCATTGTCTTTTTATGAAAACTGTGCAATTAGATCTGCTCGTCGAGTTCATTCCTGGAGAGCTGTGAGGACAGATTATGATTTGACATTTCTCTCATCACTTCTCCCTGTAGTCATTTCTTCCTTTAATTCAATTTGTCTGTTTCTCCAGCCGGGAACGCCGTGCAGAAAAAGCAATCAAGGAAACGTCTCATCATTCAGATGCCGTCAAACGGAGGACAGGAATGTCCAGAGGTGCTGGAGGAGGAGAGGGACTGCGAAGTCCCCAAGACATGTCCAGGTGTCAGGTACAGTCATCTCATATGGATTGTGTCCCATTTAGGTTTCACACAGTTCCGGTTCGCACGGAACAGATGATACATTTCCCTTTTCTTTCGGAAAGACAAAGGAAAGAAAAAATCGTATTCTACAGACTGTCGCTCCCAGTCTCAATCAACTGGACAAGATTGTTCACAGAAATTCGTTCTCAATCATGCCGCAGATGTGTGTGGGATGGAGTCGAATATTTGTCCTCATATCCCCCGAGGCCCTGGTATTATCTGCTTTGTAATAGTTTCCCTAAATGAGTAAGTCTACATCCATGTGACTTTCTGAAACCCTCACGTCAAAGTGACCAGAAGGTCTCTGGTTCGACTCCTGGCCTGGGATCTTTCCACCTTCCACCTTTAGAAGCATGCCAGGTCAATCGACTGCACTAAAATACCCCGTAGGTGTGAATGTGTGTAAAGGGTTGTCTGTCTTCCATGTTGGCCCTGCGACTCGTCCAGGCTGTACCCTCCTGTTCCCCCGTTGACAGCTGGCATCGGCAACCACGACCCGTAACCGGAGCAAACGGGTGATGACGGACAAACGTCATCAAACAGAGTTTTTTGTCACGTTATGGGCGTCATGGAGGGGTTAATGGACTGACTGCTGAGTCAGCAACTTTGTATGTCAGATATTGGATGCCAGCGACAATAATGTTCTTCCATGCATGGACATCACAGGATGACACTTCTTCCTTCAGTACAGCAGATGGTTTGGGTCAAATCCTACTGATGGGCCATTAGATGTCACCTGAAAATGATCTTTCCAAGTGCATCGTTTGTTTGTTCTGAACTGAATCGCGCTGATAAAACAGAATATTCCTTAGCACTGTGTCTGTCTCTCTTCGCACCTCTGAAAATATCTTCTTGCATGTGTTTTATTAATAGATCGCTCAGCCTGGAAGCAATCAAAGCTGCGAAGGGTTATGGGGCTAAATAAGATGGTGTTTGCAGCTCTCTCAGTTTGCCTGACTGGCTGGCATCATTGGAGCAGTGTGTTTGTACACTTCACCCTACACACGGCATTATTGGGGCTCAAAATTCCGATCTCATCCAGAAATGATGGCCAACAATCGGTAGATGACCTGGAGTCGTTTGCTGGTGGCGTGCTGACAGCTCATTCCGTCCTCCACGCCGCAGCACTGTGTGTTGGGGTCATAACTGACTCTGTGCTGGTGCTGGTGCTGATGTGGTCTTGCTGTACCGATTTACTTTCAGGTGGAAAACCCACAAATGGAGAAAGTGCCAGCTGGTCCCGTGGATTCTCAGACAGGAACGTCCTGGTGCACAGGAAACATGCGGGCCAGGACTTCAAACGCGAGGTAAGTTCTTTTATTTCTCAAATTAATTGATCATTTTTTAATTTTGTCATTTTTTTAATTGATCTTTTTTTTTAATCCTCAGTGAGTTTGAAATAAAATACTTTTGCTCGCCTGAGACTCATTTGACATGTGTTTCAGTGCTATTGCTTTATTTTTTCCTCCACCTTTGGCTCATGTCATCCAATTTTAATTGCATATATCTTAAATCTGGGAGATGCTGTGACTCGCCTGCAGCACACAGCAGCCCAGCTTCCCGTACAAAGGAGCTTCACGCTCAAGTGCCACGTATTTGGAAGGCGCTGTGCTTCCTCCTCGTTAATAGCATATTTCCTGTTGTTTTTTTTCTTTTTCTTTATGGTGTGTGCATGTACACTATAGTCCTGGGAGGCTTTCATAAAAATCCAATTTCATGGGGTCACGCATAATGATCAATTTCATTATGTTCCATCTCTTATAGAAAGCTATTATTAGTGCTTATAGTTCACTTTCTTCTTTGCCCGCTCACATTAATGGACAGAAGAATCCATTTACTTAAGGATCCGGTATGGACTTAGCTCTCACTGTGCCCGCCTCCAGCTGTCCGCTATGATACCCAGAGTTTAACCCTTCACAGTCAATGTCACATACTGTACGTGGTGCACTTTTCAGAGGCGGATATCGCTATGGTGACAAGGCTGCAAACCAAACGTATGATGAAAGCAGGTTATGACTTAGGACAGAGCATAGAGATAGTGGCCCTGATAGCTGGGACTGGTGGTGTAATACGTACCTGGTGGGACTGTGCATCACCAGCTGCCCTCATCACTCCCTCCTCTTCCTTCATGTTGGTCTGGACCAACGTGGTCTTCTCTGGAGGGGAGAAGTCTGTTCTGAAGGCTGATATTAACATGATGCTGATATTAACAAACATACTTGATATTCCATCTATTAGAATATATACCCAATAATTTACAAAGACAGTATTATTTGTTTGTTTTCTTGCTGACTTCCACCTGTATTCTTTGTATGTAGGATAAATCATTGCTGTACATGCTTGTGACTGGTCGTCCAGTGTGATTATTTGAATGTAAGCACCATCATCATCACTCAATCAGAAAAAAAACACCCTCGCTTGTTTTCGCTCTTCAAAGAGGGAAAAAAATCGTGTCGTCATTGCATCCAACCAAATGAGTCACACGTCTTTGTTTTCTGACAGGGCATTATGTTGTTTATTTGGACGGAGGGGAACTATTGATGTATTAAACACAAAACATCTGAGAACCGAGAGTGATTATCTCTTTCTCTCTCACACAAACACACACAAAATTATCCCTCACAAGATAAAATAGGACCTCACACACCATCAGATGGAAGCTTTTGAAACCAAAGGCAAGTGCCCACAGGAGTTGTGATTAGAGATTGATATCGCTATGAAGGTTCGGCCCAGCAGAATGCTTTATAAGACACTGTCAGGAGAACATATTATCCCTTACTGAGGATACAGAGAACGTGAGGATGCAAACCAACATGTGTTGAGAACGAGATGCTCGCATTGTAATTATTTCTAATTAGTTCTCCATCAGGTTCAGTCAGAACTATGTGGCTCGTCTACGTTTTCTGATTCTTAATTGACTGTCAACTTAGATCTAGTGCTTAGATCCATATGTGTGAATTGAATGCAAGAAGTGATTCTGAAAGACATTTCCGAGTCCTTTTTATGACGGTACTTCATCATCGCCTTCATCCACTAAAACAAAGCATTCAACTTGATAATGGCCTTCTTCTCCTTTGTCCTGACTTCTTGTGATTTTTCCAGCTGTGTCCTGTCGCCAGCTGGATGGGACACAGGCCGACATCAGCGAGTGTCTGAAATCCGCCAAGGCCATGCCTGCCATCACTCAGAGCTGTCAGCTCCCATGCCAGGACGACTGCCAGCTGACCAACTGGTCCAAGTTTACATCCTGCACAGCTGACTGCGTGGGGGTTCGCACACGGAAGAGGGCATTGATAGGTGAGAGCAGCAGCATCAATAATGCTCCGTTGTTGTGAACCCTCGTCAGACGAGCTCATTTACAGTGGAGTGTAAGTGCCTCCGAGGTGCTGGGAAACTTCAGGGGCTAATGTGGTCAGGCAGCGCTCCAGGAGACGAGCAGTAAAGTGAGACGCGAGGTCATAAATCTATTTAAATTGTTCCTGTTAGTGAAATGATCCAGAGGGATGAAAGCAACAACACCAGAAAAACTTCAATCATCATCTGTCAGCGATGAATAGGAACGTGGTGCAAAACATTTACAAGATGTACTAAAAGAAATCAAAAGCATAGGGACATTAAATTGGGTTTTAATGTGGCATGGGTGTATTTATTTCAGTAATAAAGAGCACAGAGGTCTTATAGGTTATTCAAACGCTTTTGATTCCACACAAAGTTGAGTTTTCTTTTTTATTATTTTGTTAGCTTAACGGTCACTCCCAAAGATCCAATCACTTCTTGACTCAAAATAAAAGAAAAGTGAATAGTGATCTTTTTCTGTTTGTAGTAAATTCTGATTCTGTAATTTCAA
>JBBMJM010119964.1:3465-26900 GCA_037832705.1 Centriscus cristatus
CACGTTGAACAGGAATGACGAGTGTTAGAAGGAAAAGTGTCGCTGTCACGACACACAACGTCCTCTCCATCCCTTCCCTCCACTTCCTCACGTCCTCTGTACGTCTCCTTCACGTTCTACAAGCAGCAGCTCGACTCTCCTCGCTCGTTATCTCACTTTTCCACATCTCTCCTCTCTTCATCGGTTATTTCACACCACGGCCTCCCTCTTTCCTCCTGTGCCGCATCAGATTGATGCACGTTTCAGGGGTGAGAGCTTCTCCACACTCAACATAATGTCATTTTTCTGTCGGATGTGATTTTACAGAAGCTCTTATCGTACAGCACCAAACCTGACACTTGCGATGCAAATGAACATGCGTTTGTCTCTCCACTGGTACGGAACCGATGTGTCTGATGTCAGAGAAGCGGCGGCGTGGTTTTTCCCACACATTCACCGTAGGTTCCAGTCATACTCAGGTGACCCCAAGAGGGTAATCAAGTTAAACGAGGAACTTTTGACTCGTGCAGCAGCTGAATTAGTTCCACAAGGATCTGTCTGAGTGACTGGCTTGTTTGTCACATGCAGAATAAAGTAGAATAAACAATCTACAGAACATCCTCCAGGCAGATGACAGCGCGTGCGTGTGTGTGTGTGTGTGTGTGTGTGTGGAGGCTTTACCAAATGTGGAAAACTCCGTCCTTGAAGATCAAAGTTAGAAGGAACAGAACATTCTGTGTTTCGTGTCACTTCCTGTTTGAATGTGATTTTTGCCAGCAGGGGATGAATTCAGAGGGGCTCCGAGTCGGAGAAGTGAGCTCTCTGGATTGTCTTCTCAATGGACTTTATTTACATTTCAGGTTGCAGACGTGATACAGAGCGTGTTGTCTGAGTTGTCGTGTACCTGAACACTTCAGCACACTTTCTCCTGCTTCCATTGCTTGTGCACTGCAGGTAAAACACCTGATAAGTAGTGAAAGAAGGAAACTGCAAGTGAGGCGACGCAGTGTCACAAGAACAAGCTTGAAGTTTGACTTTCGGGAGAGGAAACATCCAGAGTGACAAATCCATTCAGATCCCAGACTAGAAAATGTAAAATCCAGCATCACGGCAGCGGGAATGTCGCTGTGAACTCCGTTTCTGCCACAGCCAGTCGAGCAGAAACAGCCTGCGCCGACGTACAAAAGACTATAAGCTCAGGAACAGAAAGGTGTCTGCCGCTCCTCCTGTGGATCGAAAGCTCAGCGCAGACTTAGCTTCGTGTTTATCTGCAGAAACGTGTGTGTGTGTGTGTGATGCCCAGTGTGAGGGGATTGTCAAAGAAACGCCTTGCAGCGGTGAAACAACGGGCGGCAGAGTGCACTGATGCACTGAGCGATATGTGACAGGAAGGACAGCGGCGTCATCGGGGCTGAACAGTCGGACGACGCGTGTCAGCGAAAGGTTGAAGCAGCTTCATCCTGCTGAGGTGTTTTTTTAAGAGACAGGACGCCTGTGGATGATGGAGATTTGGGTTTGAAATGTGCACGTGAATACAAAGCGTATGAAGTTCTTAAATAATCCTTTTCTTAATTATCTCTGAGCTTTTTAATATACTTGATGGGGCATGATTGTATGACACAAATTCAACAGACACAAATGATTAAAATATGCTCATTAATGGGGACAAACATCCATAGTCGCATATTCTTCTGGTGTTTGATGAATAAATTCTAGACTACGGCCTGATTTTCCTACAAACGTTTGACGTTTCAGAAGATGTTGACGAATGACAACAGATGTTTGGGCTGCAGACACATGAGCTTTTATTGTGAAATTCTTCATTTTGAAAATTTTCTACTGGAAATGTTATAATATATGTATAAATGAGGCTTTACAAGTCCCAGAGTAATAATTTTACACACGTACACAACCTGAAAAAAATGCACTAAAATATGTGTTTGTTTGTCCATAAAATGGAGATTTCCCCCCCAGAATGTGCTCACAGATTTATGTACGCACAACAGGACCAATTCAAGTACACACACACACACACACACACACACACACACCTGGCTGCGATAATACGTTTTGTTATCTCCCCATCTGTGTCTGTGCCTCGTTTGAGCTCATTTAAAAGCAGCCTTCCTTTCTTCAGCGTCAGGCTCTTAGGTGGAAGGATGGAGAGGGAGAAGCGGTCGGATGGTGATGAAGTCACTCGGGAAATCCGAGATTAGATAAAGCTTCCCGCTTTTCTTTCAGGAGGCAAACACAAAACATGTTTTAACAGACTACGAACAACAAGGACGGAGAAATGGAACCGTTATCTGTCGGCCAAATTAGCACTGATGTACTCCGACATGCTGGAAATCCTATGGAAATGAGAGAAAACATGAGGAATGTGGGTGTTTGACCTGAGAGGGAGTGTTGGTGTTCACCCTCGTGTCCTTGGTGCTGGTTCTCATCCACTGAGCATCACGTCCTCAAACGTTGAATCGATTACATCATCAGACATCTCTCCCCTCGTTTGGGATTTGTCTGCAAACCTGATGGGAACCATTGTGTAGCAACACTTTTTACACCCTCATCGCAATCCAGAGCAGAAATCCCACCCGAGGTCTGGGAAATGTGAAAACACGATTCATCGCACCTCAAAAGACAAGTGAAAGTTGACGTGGAAGTAAGTCGCACTTTTTGTCGACGTCAACAACTGAAGCCAGCAGATGACCCACGATGCCTTGATTAACACGCAGGGACACGTCGGTGTGACGCTTCAAAGTGACACGGAACACGGCAACATCTCATCTCGGGTCTGTCCAAACTGCAGAGTCAGTAGATTTTATATTAAATGTTCTTTCAACAGCCCATCTATGTTGACGCGTATAGCTTTACTGGAGACAAATCATTTAAGAACAATATGTATATTTTTTCAAGAAGGTTTTGCCACTTTTTACTCACTCGGACTGGTCATCATTTATTTTTTGATTAGTTTATTTTACATACACACAAACATTTATAAACACATATATTTTTATTTTTCAGTTTCATTTCGTCTTTTTTTTTATCTTCACCACCACAATTGTGCTGAGGAGTAAATAGATAAAACGCTGACTAGAAATAATGGCAGTCAGCATCTGTGATGTAAGAAAGAAGTGAGTGCAGCTCTCTGCAAGAAGCATATCGCTTTTAGATTCTGAGCTCCACACTGTCACCACTGCCCGTTCCTCTAATTTACTTTGTTAGTCCATGTAGTGTGTGTGTGTGTGTGTGTGTGTGTGTGTGTGTGTGTGTGTGTGTGTGTTCTGGTCCGCAGCCTGAAGGACTTTAATGAGCGGCGGGCGCTGCTCGTGCTGTGTGAGCTGCAGCGAGATAAATGAGCTTGTTTTGTCCTTGTGATGTGTATTCTTAATTAGGCTTCAGTGTTGGGTTGTGCGACCGTTCTGTTTGCACGCGTGTGTGTTATTAACGTTCTGCCACATGCACACGCTGAAATAAATACGCTTCTGTTCGAGTGTAGACTCGAGCAAAATCTTGAATTGACTTCGATTCATCTCGAACCACTTATTTCACCAGTGGCTAAAGTCCCCCTGGTGCGGTCGAACCCTCGATTCGACCGCCGACACATTAAACACAACGCAGGTCTCCGTTTTAATGAGCAGAACCTGTCGAGGCGCTTGGGTCAGATTTGTCCCTCTCTCTCTCCGGTCAGGAGCCCCGACGGGCCCCCGCCTCCGTGAAGACAACTCCCACTGGCAGCTGCACGCTCACTACTACCCGCCGCTGCTGCGGTCAGCCACCGTCAAGAAGTTTATGGTGGGTTATGAGATGCTGGCTCTGGAGCAGAGAGACCTCACCCCCGAACAGGTGAACCATCACTGTGCCCGTCATTCACAGAGATGTCCTCCAATTGGGCCCTTAAAAACTAAATTAAAATGTTTTCCAGGCTGCTGAGAAGCTGCGGAATCTACCAGAAGAGCACTTCAAACGAACTCAGGAGTGAGGAGGAAGGAAGAAAAATGGATGATGGAGGGAAATGGAAGTCAATTAAAAACATGCCCGACGGATGACTCAGCAGAAAATGAACACAAAGCTGGTCACGTCCTTCCCGTCAGGTCACCGACTGTTGCTGTTTTTTCCATTGAAAATGTCAGAGTCAAAAGAACACCATCATGAAAAGGAAAAGCAAGGACTCGGTGCTTTGTAAAGTGTGAATTATCTCTTTTCAAGCAGTAATTTCTTCAGATTCTTTAATATTTGAAAGAGAATTCTCCCTTGAAGGCTGATTCTTGTGTTACAGAAATAAAGACATGATTGAACTTCTATGGACAACGCAGGGGAGCGTGTCGACTTTGTTTGAATGAATGAACAAAAGAAGCCGCTTGGATAGAGAGAAACACATCGAGTGTGTGCTCTGAGACGAGGGAAGGAGAGACAATGTGGACCGTACGCTGGTCACGTGGTCGCCAGCCTGTTGCTGCGCTCTCACCATGACAACAGGAGATGGCAATGTTGCTGTAAGAGAAGGACGTGGGTGAATCTGGAAACAAAGACAAGACAGACAATCCCAGATCGATTGCGTCCACTCCAGATCGTCATCTGACATTGACTGAAACTTTCGAGCGTCGCTGGTTTTGGTGTAAGTAGAAAAAGCTGCAGAGCTTCGACACCAATCGGTGAAATGATTTCTGATCCTTGGACGATATGAGACTTGGGCTGACGTCGATCGAGTCGCTGCCACCGACGTGCATGATGCATGTTATCCTGAGTGTGTTCATCCTTGAGTTAAGGAAAAAAGCTGAAAAAAATATAAATAGCTGACAGATCAAACTAAATGCGTTGGAATTCAGGTTGTCATTAACTAACAATGAGGTTTTCTCATTTCAGGATCATCAAACTCAGGTTTTCCATTACAGCTGCAGCTGGAACGGACCCCTGAAAACATTCCAACAACATTCCAAAGCTCAGGAGCCCTTTACCAACCCCACCCCACACTACTTTCTCAGAGAGTCGGTGTGCACGTGTGTGAATTTAACAAACAGAACCTTCACTTCCACGTTCAATTCACCCGTGAAGTTTTCCCGAAGCGCTGACTTTTGTTTTCCTTCATCCTGACAGATGAACGTGGAACTAAAGGGGTTCGGTCTGCCGGACCTCATCTCTCTCTGCGGGGTAAAACCTCATCAAGAGGATCCACATTCGGTGCATAGACTTTTAGCATAGGACCTGAGTCTCACCTGATTTCATCGTCTTATTATTATTATTATTTACAGTCCCACAGACAGAATAGATTCTCTGCACTCTGCCCTTGTGCACTTTAGGAGTGAATACCTTTTCTCCATCCAAATAATACAAATCTAATGATTTTTTCCCCTGAAAATGTCAGATGTGTCTTGAATAAAATAGTCAAAAAAAAAAAAAAAAAGTCTGACATTCTCCATTTTTATCTCTGGCCTTTCCAGCTCAATTCACATGGACACACACTGTGGGACACAACATGTATTATTTAGATTCCTTACAGTGAAGCTCAGGTCATAGATATTAAAAGCGATCCCAGTGTTTTTGTAAAGAAACACTCTGAAATGGGGACGATAAAGTGGAGTTTATGGGGTGAGAGATTGTTAGAGGGCACGGACGTGGCTGAGACGCTGTGTGTGTGTGTGTGTGTGTGTTGCTTACAGGTGTTTTTATGTACCGTGACAGAGCTCGTTCATCAGGTCAATATTTATCTAGTCCTCCAGGCTCACTGTGGACCCTCCTCTCAACCATTTCATCACTCCTCAGAGCCCCCCCCCCCCATATCTCATCTCACAGTGGGAGCTGAGTCGCTCAGTGGACCTGAAGGGTTAAAGTCCTGATGAGTCATTTGTCCCAAAAGCCTCAAATAAACGTCAGAGAATAGTTAAGAAGGTTATTTATCATTTATACGTCAGACTGAAGAACCAGAGAGAAATGAGTCCAAAATGAGAAATGTGCATCCTGTGTTGTTCGGACTCTCTGGGCAGCATCATTCACATTCAGGTCTTCGTCTCCTCACCTCTCCTCACTTCACTCCTCCCCTCGGTTGTGACACAGCACGCCGGCGGCAGCACTCAGCAGACTCCAATCAGGTGGAGGCGTGAGAAAGGCTCAGTGCGACTGATCTGTGACCTCATCGGGTGCCGCGATGAGTCAGGGAGGATGAGCGGGGAAAACAAACGCCTGGGTTCTGACTCTACATCCTGATAACAATTTGTCCGTTTGCCTTTTTTGTGGTCGTCAACCTCGACCGGCGCACCACAACTAGATGTTCCGTTTGCTTATGTCCATTGCTTGGCCGCTTTATTAGGAACGTGTTCCTCCTCGTGTGTTGGTGAAGATCAGCTGAAGTTCAAGCGTCAGAATGAACAGGAAAGGTGATTTTAGTGGCATTTTGTGGTTCAAATCTACTACTGATCTACTGGGATTTCCACTCACTTGTTTCTGTACAGTTTACAGAGAATGGTCCAAAAATAAAATTGGCTTTTGTACTTTGTATTCCCGACTGCACAATTGATTTTACTGTCAGCCTGGAAAAGCAACTAAGAGCCATAAACCTGAGATCAAACTGGGCCTTGTGTTTGCAGCGAGAATTTTTAAGTACCAAGTACCAAGCATGATTTGTGTCTCGCTGCTCCATGTCGAATGGGATCAGCAGCAGACTGCCAGTGAAGCTGAAGACGTTCTGGCAGGGGTTTGTGGACGCGGGAGTCGCTCATGGGCAGAAACCCAAACCCAACTACTGTCACTTATCAGCCAAAACTATCTCAGTGAAATCAAACTTTTCTCCCTAACTGACTTCGTTCCACCTTTGAGTTGTGATTGAAATCAGACCAGCAGACTTCAAACGTGGACGAAAACAAATGAAATCCCAGTCGGCTCCCGGAGCCGTGCGGCGCTGGTGAGCTGGAAATGAACAAAGACTGGTGGCAGGAATGGCGTGAAAAGTTACTTTTGGAAAAGTAATTGTTCGAGTTCTCCTGTTCTCATGCAATTGTAGTTTAACCATTTCAGTGAAGTAATGCAACCAATGAAATCAGCTGTTCAGTTGAAACTAAAATTAGAATCATCAATATTAGTAAAGCTTAAAACTTTGTTCTCATCTTCTACCTTCCGCTGATCTCCCTCTTATTTCCTCCCTATTCTCCCAATCCTCCCTATGAGGATAATTTATCGGTTTGAATAGCTGACTAAGCAGCTCTTGGTGCCATCAGGTGTGTGTGTGTGTGTGTGTGTGTGTGTTTTATGCTACATTTACACCAGAAGCAGATAGAATCGATAACCCCCACAGGGGGCAACCGTTGGATTTTCAACAGCTACTGCAGGAATTATCAAGCAGCCGTGTGGGTGTGTGAGACAACTCAGCTCACACGCAGACCCAGAACGTTGTACTAATAAAACTGGAGGTTTACCGGAGTAGAATACATATTCATCTCTGTGCGATAGGAAGCGTAAACAGCGATACCGATGCTCTCACTGGGGACCGGGAGGAATATTTTGGGATCAGCTGGGAGGAAGACATGTCTCCTTCCTTCCTCCATCAGATATCAGAGACGAAATTGAGTAAGATGTGTTGTGAAGCTGCAAGCGATAACTGGTCAGATCCAAGGAGGAGGCGATACTGTGCTGCAGGAATTCAGGAGTCTCTGGGCGAGAAAAACAACAATATTTTATCTGGTGCGGAGAAACAGACACATTAATGTGATCCACCGCCGGCCTGGTGGATGTTTCATCACTCGCCGCTGTTTATTCTGCCACTTCTTGTCTAGAAGTAGAATGAGTTTTGTCCCGTCTGAACAGCGGACAATCTGATTATACTTTGAAATTCCCAAATCTATTTCCACGTAACGTGCCCCCAGACAGTGAAAAGTTGTATTAATAGCCGGGCACATGATTTCTCATCCAAAAAAAAAAATGCTGAAATTTGAAAAGAAAACATGGATGTTTGGATTCTCACTGGAGACCGATGTCCAACCTTTTTTTATCTGTGCAGTAACAACATACCCATTGTTAACACGCTGAAGAGGGATGTGCAAACTGTCTATTGACACTGAGGTCACATCGGCCTGCTCTGTGTGGCCAAAGCCAGGAAGTCTGCAGACCCTGGGGTGTCCCCGCTCTGCGTCGCTCAAACAGCCGCCGGTCGCGTCAGCTGACCTTCAACCTGTCGATGCGGTGGACCGTTCCTCACGACATTATCGCTAACGTGTTCCATCAGAGTGACAAGGGATCAGGATCCACCTCAAAACATTTCAGCACTTATTTATTGCAGATTTTGATATTTTCGTACCGCTGTATAACAAGCGAAGACTCGGTGACATTTTCTCCCTGTGATTGAATTGAATATGAGGACCTATATCTGCTTCCAGTAAACAGACGCCGCAAATGTCACGTTTATACTCTGAATTTCATCAGAATTCTATGATTGTTTTCCCCCAACGAAGCAGCTCTGTGGGCTATTAGGTTGATGCTGTCCACTCCAATAAAAACGACACTCATCCTCTCTCTCTTCAAACGCTTTCGTCTCGGCCTTCTGCTGATGCTGGCGGCAGAGGGGCGTCCGTGGACTCTGATGTACGTCCCTTTCAAACTTTGTCAAGTGTAGGAAGAAGTATAAACTACCCTTATACTTTATAACTTTGGACTGAATGTTACAGGAAAGTAAATAAAAGTCATAAAGGAGTCATGTTGAACCTAGAAACAATTAGCAAACACCTTTGGAGAATCAGTTCTTTGTCTCTTTTAAAGGGAATTACACTCAAAATGTTTTTATTTCAGTCCTCAACTCCACAAACTGGGCCGACCGTTTGATATGAGAGCATGTGGAACCCTTTAGGGTGCAAGAGCTTGCTGTTGCCTCTGGACTTTCCCTTAGAATAAAATATACAGTACAGAGAAACATTCATGTGTGTCTTGTGTTTTCCTTCCAAAGCAGATTGTCCCAGATGCATCAGCAAGTTGGTGATTCTAATTTCTTGGACGTTTCTCCCCAGGTCTCAAGCTCTGATTTCATTTTATTCAGTTATTCAGCCTGTCAACATGAGAGCAAGCCAACAGTGCACCGTCTCCACCCCACGGCTCGGCAGCAGCAGGTCTGCAGCCAACCAGCAGCTGATGGCTAATCAGACGGCACGGCAACAATATTTAGCTGCCACCTGGGGTGCCGGCAGCCGCGACCAGCCACCGACCCGGGTGGAGACCAGCAGGCAAAGGAACATGCAGGGAATTTCCTATTCCGTTATATGGAGTTAATGGGAATCTGAAATATGGTTTGTGTATTCATAACATTAACTACATGCAACGAGCTGAGCAATGTACAGGCACATGTGGGGAGTATTTCAATCAACATTTACAATAAATGCACAAGTGCACATTTACTTCTGACTTTTGTCATCTTTTTAAGCAAGACGCAGCAGGAACTTATACCAAATATTTGCATTGGCCAGAACCAGAAAACCAGATATTTTCCCCCCTCATCGTCCGTTCTGGGACTGATGCTGGACTAACACAAGAAAAATACCCCCAATGATCACCGCAAATGTTACAAATCACCATCACGGTATGAAGGTTGCAGCTTCTCGACCGCCTTGCAGCAGCTTCTGACTCGTATCAAGAAGCAGAAACCGCAGATGATTTTATTGAATTAACGTTTCCAAAATCACCTGAAAAAACAAAACAAAACAAAACACATTAAAACTCTCTCTCCTTCAAAAAAGAGTTTTACTTTTGAGTTTGCAGCTTTCATTAATGTTCAACCTCATGCATGGATATATTTTGATTAAAACATCACTCGGGGCCCTCGGGCGCCAAGAGGCAGTGACTTGCAAACAGGTTCCAGGGGGAGATGAGACTTGTCGCACATCCCCGTTCCTGTGTGCGTTAGAGCTTCATATTTCTCCAGACGACAGAAGTAGCTGTTGACTTTATCAAATCTTCTAAACAGCAATTACAGCTGCTGTACGTAATCAATGCAGTAATATGTGTTTTATTACGCAACGTGACAAGAGGGAAAGCTGGTCATTTCCGTCCTGAGAACAATGGCGATTGAAAAAAAAAGAAGTGATGAGCCCATCAACCTCAGAAGACTGTTTACACGAGGTAATGAAAATCAAGACATAAATTGAGTGTGTGCACACTCACAACGTGGTTGTGATAATATTAATAAGAGATTCTTGGTTTTACAGGGTCTCTAATAAATTGGACTCATGAGCTGAGAACCTTCATCACTGACCCACCAAAACAAACGTGATTAAGAGAGAAAACTGGCACAGATTAGTGCTAATGGAGAACACTGACCTGCCTACGGACCTTCAAAGAACAACGGTGAACTCCCTCACCTCCACCAGGGGGCCACTGAATGTGAAATCTATTGTCACATGCTTTGACACTCTGGACTTGTCTCTCCACTGATGTGTGTTTTAGCTCCAGTGTCCCTGGAACCTGGTTTGGACCTTATTTGCTGGTTGAATACGTAATTCCGGAGGCTTCTTGTTGCAATAGTCAGACGTTCGGCTGAGTCACGGTGAGAAAAGACAACTTTTCTCTCAAAGCATTAAGCGAGGTCATGTATTTTCAATCTCTGTCAAAATGTCGGAGTCCACATGAACGCAACTCGGCAAAAGAGCCGTGATCTGTGGGGTCTTAATCTTCTTTTGACAATTGGGGATTCAGGCTTCATTAAATGTTTGCAGCATTTCCCTGATGGGAATTATTCTATTCATACTCCCATTTGTCAGGAAATGAGTCAATTTGTTCTCATTGGACCCGACACATGTACCCTGTTCATTAAGGAAACTGAATTTCTGACCTGTCCACTAACACTCAGCTGTTGTCAGTTCATCTTGCAGGAGAATGTCTGGTCATAAAACCAATCGTGTTCCACGATTATATATATATATAAAAAGAAGTAAAGAAGTCCTAACGCCTGACTCCTGTGGTTTGGTCCACGCAGACATGGTTCAAAGGTTACGTGATGACTGTGGTCAAAGCGTTTTGGAGCGGTAAACCTGCCTGTTCCTAATGTTAAGATCAGTTCCATGTAGCTTCGGCACACGTTTAAAGACAGATGAACTTCTCCTCTGAGGTCTTCCATTAACATCTCTCTGCCCCTTGTCCTCTCTTCCCCTTTGTAGACATTTTCTTTACGTTACTTTGGTCTGGATCTTGCATCCCACAAACTTTGCCGTCACCTTGGCCTCTACCAGACATCGCTCTCTGCCTGTCCGCCCCCTGACTCTTCCTCTTGGCAATGTTCCTCCGGTATCTGGCATTCTCCCACTCCTCTCCTCCGCCAACTTTCTGTTCTGGTTCTGACAGATTGTCCCCTGGCAGATCATATCACTCCACAGGACCCTGTCACCAAGGGATGTGTGTGTGTGTAAAGATTAAACACAAAGTTCCAAAGCAGAAATGGCTAAGACAGGAAGGGCTTATACTTTAAGAGTAAAACACTGCCAAAATCTAATTGCTTCAAGAACTTGCTGATATGGTTATATGATTAAAAATACATATAATGTGAAATGTAGACATATACCGCCCCATTAGCTGATCCCAGAACTAGGATTCTGGCTTGTGGAGCCATGCTAAAGGAGAGCTAACAGAGCTATCCATGGTGCTAATAGAGTTCACATGTGTACATGATTGTGTGAAACGAATGGGAATGTTCAGCTTAGATCTCACACGTGTGTATACATGTATTCAAATGCATTTAATTTGAAATCTATTATTTGACAGGTTAACTGGGAAAAAAAAGTCATTTTTAAAGAAGTGACGACAATGAGACAAACTTGAAAAAACAACACTTGTACTCTATGATCCTTTAGTGCTGATTGCACTATTATTGTACGTCCTTTCAACACCTCTACTAAAGTCATTCTGATGTAGTTGTCAACCTTGTCAACAGCAAAAAGGTCATGACGATTCTTCAAATGCCACAGTCCACTTCGCACAATCCATGAGTGGAATGGCACAATTATACCAAAGGATAAAGAATAATGCAGTTAAATGATTTTTTTTTTCTTGGCAACAACTTTGGCCATCGCTGGGTATCAGAGACGAATGTTAACAGTGGAAGGCACAGAAGACCTCTCCTGGATACGGGCCAGCAGCTGGAACACAACACGCATACAGAGTTTCTCCCAAATCGTATAAACAAGTTCATCTGCTGAATAATGATGCAAAAGGTAAAATCAACAGAGCGAAGAGCAGCAGGTTATAAAAGGCATGCATGGGAATGCAAAACTGATTTTTAATGTCCTAGTATGCTGGCCGGGGACTCTACGTCAAGCAGAGATGGTTGAAATGCTCCGTGTCAGTCACCCAGTGTGTCACATGCAGTTAAAGTCATTTACTAAACAGTGGCCCTGACACACACACACACACACACACACACACACACACTTCCCCTGCTGGCAGAGACAGAACAGGTCGCTGGGAGAAGAGAAGTCTCCATCGACCAGCCGTCAAACTTTTAATAAACACATTAAATCCTTATGGATCCTCTCGATGAGCTGCCACTAAATGGCACTCATGAGGAATTAGCGCAAGAAAAGATTAATTGGCTGCCTGGGAGGAGAGAGGAAGTAAGAGAGAGTGGGCTCACTGGGGGGAAAAAAAAGGAGAAGAGAAAAAAAGCTGAGCTGAGGGCTGACAAACACTGATGGAAGGTGTGCAAGAGGAGGAGGGAGACGGGGGAAGATAAGGGCTGATTGGAAGTTGTAAGAGGAGAATGTTGGGCACGACTGCAATTTCAAGGTCCCGTCAAAAGGGGGCCGGTGGAAAATTAATAACACAACGGCCGTGTTATCATTAAAAATGAATTGTAACATCTTTATGTTCAGCAGCCGGCAATTCATCAGCCGCCACTGTTTCTTTCTGCTGAAAGTAGCAGAAAGTGAAAGAAGGGATTAATCCGAGAAGTTTTCTTTGAGACATGTCCTGCCAGATAGGAACCGCATAAATCCTACAAAAAGGTGGAAGGTCCTCTACTACGTATGTGAACGTTTTCCACATTCGAGAGTGAAATATGGGCCACAGGAGAGAATAAAACACAAGGGCTCGTAATTTCCCGTCACTTTTGCTTGAGTAAAGGGTTCTGACAGAAATGGCAGCTTTCATCAGAGGTGTCAAGGATTGCTGAGCACCTGTTCCTCACTGTGCGGCTGATAGCAGACGCTACTTCAAATTCAGTTTTCTTTTTTTTGGGCAGTAGAAAAGATGTGTCTGCAGTGGAAGCTGGAAATCCACCGAGAACGAGTACAGTACTGTACAGAGTACAGATGAACACTCATGCAGATGTCAGATGTTCACGTGCAGCACACGTCCCTGACGACAGCAGGACCGGACGTCACCACCTGTGGGCGCTGTCGGACGACGTGAGATGAGACAGATCGCTCTGTCGGCTGAAGGTCACACGACGCTCATGGGACAGTGTGGGATTTTTCTGCAGAGCTCCCTGAGGTGTGTGCGCGTGTGTGTGTGTGTGGGTGGGTGGGGGGGGCAGGTTTTGTTATGGGAGACAGGGCGCTGTCTGCATGTAGAGATCAAATTACAGCATTGCATCTGTTTCCTTTTCAAAGTCATGTAAAAATACGTTACATGACATTTTTATAGCTGTCATTACGTTCTCATTTTGTAAACAAAAGAAGACATTTTAATCAATTGTTTTAAGACTGTTGGCATTTATTTACGGATGTCTGGCGTCTGTGTAATTGCTCGTGTGCATGCTGTGACAGTGCACTTTTTATAATTGGCTACCTTCAAGTTGTTCTTTGTTGAGAACTGCCGATGAGTATTTGTTGATTGCTGCAGACACTCATAAACATTATTATGCTCCCGTCGGGATCATTAAACGCTGGGAGAAAAAAACAAAACAAAAATCGCAGCACAGAACAGTGCAGGCAGGAGTTGACGGGACGACGACTGCTGGGTGTCAAGTGCTGCCGTCAGATGGCTCAGTCACAGGTGAGTACGCTGGATCCACGGTCACCATTAAAGCTGAGAACAGATGGTACCGTCTGACACACACACACACACACACACACACACACACACACACACACACACACACACACACACACACACACACACACAGCACGCCATGAACCAGGTCCTAGGGTGACAGCGGCGGGTGTGTATCCTCTGATCTTTCTTTGTGTGTGAGTGGATTACACCAGTCAGCATGTGTTCACAGATCTGTTTCATCGACATATGGCTAATTGCTTTATCAATTAACCATGAAAATGTTAATGGAGTCCCGTTATCAATTATTCAATTTTATATCTAAGTTATTTAATCAAATGGAGTGTAAATAACCGAGACAAGGGCGTGTGTGCGGAACTCTGAATCATTATTTGCCAGAAAATCTACAGTTTTATTCAAGCAGACGTGAAATAAAGTGAGATTACGCAACTAAACTCCACTGACTGCAGGAAACTGAGAAACATGTGACGTTCCTCCCAATTACCAATCTGCCATTGCGTGTCAGCGTGAAAATGTGTAGTCGAGAACAAATCGTTGAGCTCTGTGGGTTTTGGCCATGGAAGTGAACATTTTCGCAGTTCTCCATTACTTGGCTCAGTGTTTTTAATAAATTAGAGAAACTCTCATCGCTGTCATTATGCCATCGAACGACCCCTCTAATCACAAATATCAACCTGAAGTTACAGCCCAGAGGAGACAGACGGCCCAAACTCCAGCCTGCATCCATGTGAAGGTGACACTGTGACACCGACCACTGTCTTGATTTTAATTCCATCTCTCACAACATCAAATATTTAAGACCACAGCGGACGTTTCCAGCCCGCTGCTATCAACCCAGGCTTCTCGTTGAGAATTCCTTCTGGGCCCAGACTGTCAGAGCATCTAACCAGCGTGTTGAAATCACAAGCAGTCAGCAGTTACCACCGAACCCTGGAAACCTTGAGGTCTCTGTGGAGACTGGACCTCACATGAACACCACGTTTTAAAAGAAACACACACACACGCACACACGAGAACCACTCACAGTTACTGGTCCTGGAACCCTGGACTCCACTCTAATATATGCAGATTTTAATATTCAAGTTTAATGGGCCAGTTCAAACTTCCCAGTGCTCTGGGGAGACGTTAAAATTTTAATGCTCGCTCAAACTGTTGTAATATCTCTCTGGGGGGGTCAAGGTTACACATCGTCTACATATGTAAAGTGTTTCTCCAGCGGGTGTCAACGTCTTGCCCGAAGACTCAGAGCAGCTGGCAAACACTGCTCACAACAATAAAGGGCAACAAAGCCAGCGTGAATCACAACGGGGGAGTATCGCTCGCATCCAAGACGGTGGGGAGGGAGATGATTTTCACCTATTACTTCTCAAAAAAACAAAACATAGGATTAATATGATTATTTGCTTCAAAAAGGTCCACTCCGCGTATTTACCGTCGGGAGCCCATTAGTGTTTTTTTTTTTTTGCTTACTCAGATTCATCTCCGGCTGCCTGAAATGATGTCAAGCATGTTAATGAGGGTGACGAGCCAGTTTGGGTTCCACATCTGTGTCCTTGAAGGGAAAGTGAAATAATGATAATGTAAAAACATAAATAAGTAAAAAAAGGTGGTGGTGGTGGTGGTGGTGGGCGGGGACGGGGGGGGCATTTCAGACAGACAGACAACGTAAGTAATTAATCAATAGTGAACCTGTTGTGTTGTGCAGATGGAACATGACCTCGTATTGCGCACACACGCACACACACACACACACACACACACACACACACACACACACACACACACACAGCTTCACACATGTTCATATGCAGTTATTCTAATAGATGTTTTCTTTCATATACAACTTCATGTTTATTTTTATATATATTTATATATAAAACTTAATTTTTATTCCATAATTTATAATGCCTTTAGTCCTATACAACCTCACCCAACCTGAGCAGTTTAACAATAACAATGCTCGCACACGCGCACACACATGCACAAACTGCCCTTTTTCCTCATTTAATGATTGAACTGTCACACACACAACAAAAGGGTAATTAAGAATATGTATAGCCTGGACTTAACAAGCTAATTTGTCTCCCACCATCCACCCAGTGCTAACAAGGCTCTCCGCTCATTAAGGCCTTAAAGCTTCAGGCTAGACGGCCCGACGTCGGCTAACAAGGCAAATGAATGAGCCAGGCGATGTTGACTTTGCTTAGGAGGCTGGAGGTTAAAGATTAGCCTGACTGACTCTGCACCAAGACAGCGGGGGCGAAGCTCAGCTGACCCTCAGAGAAGTGTTACTCAACATTAGAACCCAAAAGCTGCCGCTGGTGCTGCTGGGTTGACTCATGCGTGGATTGTGCAGGTGGTTAGTGCAAGTAGGAGGTTAATAAGTCTTCTTGACATATATTCAGTATGTATCGCTGCAGCCGCAAAGATTGGGCAAGAAGGTTCAACATGAAGACAGAAAAACTGACAAAAGCACAAAAATGATATATTAAGGCTGTTTTTACAGCATCATTGCTGAGATCAAATGTCATTCAGAAAAAAAATGTTTTGACATTGCTGGATGTATGTGTGAGTGTGTAGCACGTACAAATACTAGACATAGGTGGACGTTGACATGATGCTGGTGGAGCAAACAGACCGAGGGACGTGGGGGAGTCCCAGAGGCGAGAAAATGCTGCTTTCTACAAATGCACTTTATTTTTGCAACAAACCAGGTCACATCCTGTCGACATAATTCTCCAGAATCACGTCAGGTGGCCTCATGATGCTAAGCTGTGGGACCATGACGACACTTTGCTGTCAGAGCACTTTTCCACAGAGACAATCTCCCTTCTGTTGGTGCAGAGACTACTGGTTTCATCCAAACGTGTCGTACACTTCTCCGATTTGACGACCTTTACCAAGAGAGGCAAATCTGACAAGTTTGTTTTGGGGTGGATGGACGATGAAAGGACTCTTTATATGTCATGTTCTAATCCCATAGGGAAGCACATAGCATCAAATTACCAAAAGGTTAAAGTGTTTAGCTCTTTAGCTCTCGACTAAAACCCTCGGCATGAACTGGTCCACCTTCGAAAAGATGAAAAACCTCCAGCAGCAGTGTGTTAATCACTGCTTTGTCTGGATTTATCGACTGTTACACTGGACGAGTGTAATCAGTCACCCGTTAAAATATTAGTACTGGGTTTTACAACAAAAGATCCAGTTTACTATTTCCTTTACCTACCAGCTTGTATGAAAGTGGGCAAAAAGATGATTTTACATTTCAGTACTTTTTTGAAATAAGCATGAACAGACAGACTCGAAGCCCTGTGGCTGGCAAAAATGCATAATCTCAGGGATATGAAGCCCTGTCAGTCAAAGGCACAATAAATTTGCCCCCTATGAGTCTGGATTTATTAAAACATATTGCCACTGCAGCCACCAGAACAAAGCCTCAGAGGCACTTCTTGGGTCGTGGGCCCATTTCTATTCAGCCCCATATGACAAAAGTTGCATGTCTTAATGAGGCTTGGATCTAAGGCAAGATAAGGAAAGGCAACCTAAGATTAACTTTATTGATCCCTGCGGGGCAGGCATGGCAGAGGGGAAATTGAGTCATTACAGCAGCAAAGCCTGGGGGTGTAGGGTGGAGGACAGAGTAAATGGGCCAACAAGGTGGTGTATTGTGCAGGGAGAATAACCTGCAAACAACATTCTTCAGTTCAAGTCCACAGCGACGCGCCAAGAGGAGGACGACGGCAGAGCACCGACAGGGACGCGTCATCAAACAACGTGAGAGTTTGCTGAAGGGCAAATGTTTCACACCTCAAGTGTGAGAAGACAAAAAAAATTTAAACATGGAGAAAAAGTTAACTAAAAAAGATGCATTCATTAAGTCATGAAAAGAAGGAATAAAATATACTCAAAATTCAAGAGACATAAACAAAAAGCAGCCTGAATAAACCACAGGACGATCAACGAGACTGGAAGGAACACTGGACCTAAATACATCCGGACTGCCAGCGAGACCAGACGAGACACAGGTGTGAGCGCATGAGTGAAAGCAGGGAGCTGATTGGACAAGACTCCAGTGAGGGAGAGAGGGGGGGAGGGAGGAAACAAGACACAGGTGCAACTCATCAGGGCCTCGTTACCCCGAATTTGTTAATGCTGAAATGACAAAATTTCAAGGTTACTGATAAACTGAATTTGTACATTTGAAACTTAACACTTAAAGTTTCATTTGTCTCACTTAAACAGAAAAAAATGTGTGTAAGTGTACGGCGTGGTGTCATCTGCAAACATGTGCACATTATGTTACACACTATGTTTTGTTAGGTTGAGTTCTCCAGTAACATGATTTGGTTTTACTAGAGATGGACTATTTATGTTAAGGTAAGGTAGAACCTTAATGTCTCTGTGGTTTGAAGTAACAACAACAGTTTTTTGTCCTGCAATTCAACAAATGCACAATACAGGGTTGTACCTTTGTAATTTCTTAATAATGTAAAATCTGACTCCTTTCACGTCAATTTTCTTCTTTTTCATTATGGGACCATTTGATGAGTCAGATTTGCCACAGTCCCTGACCATCCAGTATTACCCTGTGGCATATAATTAACCATTAGATCACCCTTACACGTCAGATGGGATGAAAATGTCTTGTCCAATTCATGGTTTTATCACACCTGCCGTTCATGGTGGAGAAATGTAATTGCCCTATTATTAGTGTCCATTAAACATAATGTAGTAGAGACATTCATGAATAGAAGGGCAATTTGTGAATTAATCATTATAATTTCACTAAAAACAGATCACTGACAATACCATGTCATTACTTTTCTCACTCATATATCCAAGGTTCAAGGTAGCGTTCTAGTTTCTCAATGGTTTTACAGTATTTTTTGAGTAAAAAAACCCTAAACTAAAATGTTAAAAATGTAAAAATATAGTCAAATGAAAAACAACAACATTTACATCTAATTGTGAACGTACAAACGTAGGGTTTGAAATAAAATAAAGTGACACCTTTGTACGTCCGCCATCGATGTATACTTTCAATCCCTTCATCAAGATGGGCGGGGCAACACCTTTGATATTTCAGATTGAGCGTTCTGTGGCTACAAGAGGACGCTGGAGCCATCTCAGTATTCTTCAGTGAGACATTGAATCTAATTGGTCCCGATACACTGGTTAAAAACACAATTATTAATTATTAGGACTACATAAAAGTCCAAACAGTAGATGGTCTGTTTCCGTCCTCTGGCGGCAATGTGTCCAAGCAGGTGTCATCTCAGCCACACGAGTATTCTAACCTTGCTTTCATACCATGTGATCAGCAAACCTCTGTGATTGCCCGGTAGATCACGACCGATCTACTGGGCCGCCTGGTCTGGCAGTCGCTATCCGCTACAGCACTGTGTGCACAGAACACAATCAAGGGGGGCTGATGACGAGCATTGTGGCTCTGACGGGTGGCATTGTGAAGTTTGCAGTCATGTGAATATCCCTGACACTCCGACAGACAACGCACAACCTCATTATAAGTCTGTTTAAAATCCAACGTGTACCCTGCTGCGCTGCACCTGTGTCACCTCGTCTCAAACGTTCTTCTCTGATTTGTTTTTGTGTAGTGAGGGTGTGCATCGCTCCTTTTATCTTCTTCAAACACTGTGAATGTTTGTCGAAGTAGCGTCGCTCAAACCGAGCTGTCACCTCAACTATGGCCTTGTTAGCGACACATTTGTTAGCTGAGCTGCTAATTAGCTGGCGTGTCAGCATGTCTTTGCTCTCCATTTCGGGAACACACACGGATGCACCAAAAGTGAATTGACACGTCTGCGAAAAGGAAAAAAAAAAACACTCAGTGTGAGAGCAATGTAATTACAAGCAGTGAATATTAATTGAGAGATACGACTGTGACTTTCAGTGTCTTCCAGTTCCCAACTGTAAAAACTCCTTCTTGGAGAAGTTGTCAAACCCAGGGGATAATATGACAGAGAGAGAGAGAGAGAGAGAGAGAGAGAGAGAGAGAGAGAGAGAGAGAGAGAGAGAGAGAGAGAGAGAGAGAGACAGGGGGAGAGAAACAGGTTGGAAAAGCGGACGTAACAAAAAGACAGTGGAGGGAAAAGAAGGACCTACAACAAGGAGCGAGGTGTGGCATCAACCAAGAAGACAAAATGCCCACCTCTGACATTCCATACGACTTTTCAAACAGAGGCAATGAAACATGTGTGTTGTTGCTCATATTCCTCGAAGACACCACACTGGATAGTTTGGATTTTGTGCACTTGTGAGTTAGTTTAAAATCTGTCGGTGCTGCAGCTCTTGGATGTAATGTCTTGAATGCAAGTGAGGCTTTGTGCCCACACCCCCCGATAACAAACTGTTGGTATGTGGCGAACAATATAACATCTGGGCTGCAGCGTTGTTTGTTTCACGGTTCAATTTGTATTCAAAGCCGCTCGTCTACCAGTTTTTTTCTTTTCTTTTCTTTTCTTTTCTTTTCTTTTCTTTTCTTTTCTTTTCTTTTCTTTTCCCAACATGTCCAAGTGAAGCTCACCGACCTTTCCTGGAGTTAATTGGTCTTCAATGAGCTTTTCAAAGTGGTTTCACATGGGCAGTCCACAAGAGCTATGAAAATATCACATATAATTTCACGTTCCATAACATAACCATAGCAACAATGAAAACTGGAGAGACCACGAGAGTCCTGTGATTGCATTTGATGGCGCCCATTCAGCGACTCTGGACTTAACCGGACGTTCACCAAACGGGTGCTGTGGTCGGTGCCCATCGAGACATACTTCATGTCCTCCAAGCTGGCGTACATCCCCCATGGGCACCCCTGTTGCCCACTTTTCAACCGTATGAGGACAACGTGAACATCCCAGACTTCTATTTTCGGTCTGTCTTTGACCTCCACAACCACACTAGACAAAATCCATTCCTGTTTATGTGTCACTCTCCATTTCCATAGACATTAGACGCAGTCATAACCAGGTATTGTTGCAAACATTTAGCTGCTTTATTGTTTTGTGAAATTCGGAATTGCAAATGAGGGCGATTTTGTCCTTGTGGCTGATTATTTTGGAATAGGAGCTTTAGTACCTGCTGAGGTTTGTTGTGTAGGATAATTACTCCATCTCCAGCGATTCATTTAATGTAAAATGGTTCAGTCACAATTCCACAGATTGAGCTACATGACAGTTCATCTTGGGTAGCGCGGTAGCTAATGACAATGCAAACGAAAGGAGAGAGAGAAAAAAAAGGTAGATAACAACCCACAATTGCCTTATGCACAGAATGATGATGTGCACTAAAAATTCAAAGAGGAAACCCAAGAAAGGTTTGCATTTGCACATATTATCTTCTCTCTGCGAAAAATAAAGCTGCCAATTTCACTAACACTGCTTGCTAGCATGAATACTGCATTTTCCCCCCCAATATCACTGATCGATTTACTCGTTTCTGGCGCCATCCAGGAGATGGTAATTATTTATCACACCCTCCCCCGACCTTGATAAAATCAGTATGTCAGTGTTTTAGCTCGGCCACAAAAGCCCACGTGGATGATTCTGGATTCAATACAAAGCTCTGGAACTGGGATCTGTGTTGGATGGAATGAATCTGTACGTTCATTGACCTTCTGCCCAGAACATCCATCATCAGAGATAACGACAGGTGAAACTATACTCGCTGGATTTAACGTAACGACAGGAACCTTTTCAAGTCGTTGATCAGCACATTCAGTGTTGTGTGATGTAAAACAGATCTTGTGTGTACTTGAGCACCTGGTGATGAGCTGGAACGAGTTAAAAAAAAAACCATTCTGATTTCTACAGCATGTCGGTCTTCTACATGTTCTGCCTCTGACTATCTGCAAAGGAAAAGCTCGTCATATTACATACAAATCCTCCACGTGCACAAGGTATCGTTCCTTCCCTCGTATCGTTCCATCCGATAGAACATGATTGGCCTTTATAGCTTCTGCTGGCATCAAAGAGCACTGCAGGCACTTAGGTTGAAATATCAGCCACGCTCATTAGCATACAAATAAGGACACTGAGCGCTAGCGCTGATTGAACATCGGAGCGGTTGAGGTCCCGGCGTGCTGTGGTAATCCATTTCAAAGAGGGGACTGATCAGGAGTCAACGGTGTTCAGACACTGGCACCTTCAAACTGAGCTCCAGTCCTTAAATACTGGCTTCACGCCGTCACCGTTGTCAGATTTTATACTTGTGTATCAGTCTGTCTATTCTTTTTCATTAAATTTAAGGACTGCGTGATCATTGCAGGTGATTTCTAATTGTTCTGAACATGCAGGTCGGGTCTCTGTCTGACAATCACCAATATCATGACCACATCAGGCAGAACTAAACAAGCACTTCTCATCTTTTACTTTTCCATCCTTTGAAGTGCAAACATGATTGTCACAGTTTCTCCCCTGTCTACTATTCCGTCTCCCCCAGCATCTCCTCCTCTGGAGTCCCAGCAGGGAGTCCTGACAGCTAGAGAAACTGTCTGGTTGCTCTCTACTTATCTCCCCTTTTTGTCCACTTTCTCTGTCTTTTCTTCCCCCCTCACCCCCCCCAGCTCTTTTTTTTATCCATTTGACACTGTGCTGGTCCCCTCCCACTCCCCTCATCTCTCTCCCTTCAGCTGTTCCTTCAATGTCTGAGCGGAGGGTCTCGACAGCCGAGTGGCGCTGGCTGAGCCGCTCTTCGACACTCTAATATAACACTGCGTTTGTCTCTGAGAGCTGTCAGAGCCCCCTAGCCCCCGGCTGCCGGTCTCTGAGAACATCTGTGTTTGTGGACAAGAAAAAAATACAAAAAAACGGTGTGGACTGTACACCTGGAAGTCTTTCCTTTGGAACGACACCACATCTTCCTGGGAAGGGTCACGGCCACTGACTTATGGATGCCAGAAGATAAACATCATCACAATGGACATTCAGGACTCGGCTGACTGGGGTTTTTACATAGCTGACATACAGCAGGTCAACGAAATAGTCTTTTCTGATTGGCTGGCAGCTGTGTGTTGAACCTGTAACACACATGTAGTTTGGCTAATATCCAACAGCAGCACAGCATATCTCAGCAGTCAGCGGTTAACAGCAACAACAACAACAAAACAAATCAAAGTGTTGTTTTTTTAATTTAAGAAAATAAAAGTTAACAAAAAAGGATGATTTTAACCTTTCGTTCAACTAGTTTGGAGAGGATAAGAATTTAGACGAGCAGGATGCTGCAGAAGAAGAAGACATGTCGCGAGATGGAGCTGAATAGCATCTGAAAACATTAACAACAACAGTTAATGATCCATTCACTGTCTCTTTGGCAAATGGCCATCGTATGAGCAGGTTAATCAACACGTAGGTGTGTGTTAAGCGGTTTTAGGGCACTTCGCGGAGGCCCTGCATCGTACTTTAAAAACTCTGAAAATCACACCTACGTGTTGATGAACCGTTACTTATTCCACAGATACCTGCACGCAC
>JBBMJM010119975.1:0-12975 GCA_037832705.1 Centriscus cristatus
TGTGTGTGTGTGTGTGTGTGTGTGTGTGTGTGTGTGTGTGTGTGTGTGTGTGTGTGTGTGTGTGTGTGTGTGAATCAGCTTATGAAGTTCAGAAGCATGTTTGCAGCAAAGACCTTCACTCTGAACCGGAAGATCCCCCATGCATGCGATCGTCTGCACGTGGACGTGCTGCTCAGCTCCACACACACACTGTGCGGTGACGGTGACGCCGTCCGGCGCGGACACATGGCATCTGCTCGGGTTCTGTTCTTTCTTTCCCCGGCTGCAGACGGCGGACCGTCACTCCTGACGACGACTGCCGGGACCCATCAGCTGCTGGTGATCAGAGTTTGTACGACTGTGTCAAAGGGTTTTTAGGAACAAATGACTGAACCAACTGAGCCGTAAACAGCTTCCACCCGCGAGAAGGACAAGACCACAGTCCGGCAGCGTCAAAACATTCTACCATTCTCCGTCCTTGTCTTTTTTAAAAGAACGACTGTGGAATGAAGACGAATCAGCAGCGATTGGAGATTGGAGTTTTGAGCCAATTTAAAACACAAAGTTGGGTTCAGTGTTTAAAATGTTATAAACCACAACAAGACCTTCTGTTTTGTCACAGTGTCACTGCGTCACAACCATGTGACAAAAGCAGCAAAAGAAAAAAAAAAAGTTTCCTGAACAAATTTAGCATTAAGGCAACAGCTCAAAGTCGAATTTCAAATAAACCGGTAATTACCATGAAATAAATCTCCAAAGATCCAGGAGGAAAGGTCACAGCAGCACATTTCTCAGAGGTCTGACACCAACGGTTTTCTCAAGTTGGCAGAAATTAATTCAACATCAAGCTCGACCTGACAGCGAAGCGGGGGCTCCGAGCTCTCGAACATGGAGGCTTCGTTTCGGGAGCTCCCTCCCTGTCTGTCACTGTCTGAACAGGATCCAGAACATTTCATCACACTTCCAGGGCTCTGACGCCCAATCAGGGCTCAGCCAGTGTCTGCTGCTGCTGCAGAATCTGAAAGCCAATGTGTGTGTGTGTGTGTGTGTGTGTGTGTGTGTGTGTGTGTGTGTGTGTGTGTCGGAGAGAGAGCCCTGCTCCGCTCCAACATGGAGCCACCTTTCTTGTGGCATCTTTGACAAATGGCTCGTCCTTTTGAAGAGCAGTCAACTGCAATAGACATCAAACCGCCTGCACTGAAAACAAGAGGGGCCGACCCCGCCTCGTCTATTCACTGTGTCACCGAGAGCGGCTCAAACTTACAAACGCTGCACTTGTGCCCGGCTCGTTCACAATGTAGGCCAGTGACGCCGGGTACAGTCAGTAATTACAAACCACAGCAGCATGACGCTAACAACTTCATATGAACAATTACAGCATTCATGTGTACAGTCACACGACCCTTTGA
Organism: Centriscus cristatus; assembly: GCA_037832705.1. Taxonomy (NCBI): domain Eukaryota; kingdom Metazoa; phylum Chordata; class Actinopteri; order Syngnathiformes; family Centriscidae; genus Centriscus; species Centriscus cristatus. The sequence goes on from JBBMJM010119975.1 coordinate 1,389, forward strand.
ATATCTTCTGACACACTTATACACTTATACACACACTTCTTATATTTATGGGCAATCTGAAGACAGATGGAAATAGGATTAGATAGATAGATTGAAGGAAAAGAATGAAAAAAGGGGGGGGGGGGGGGGATCACATTCCCAGCAGCACAACAGATCAAAGACATCAAAATTTTACTTTAATTTCCTCTATTAAATTATAATAAATTAATACATTGAATTAAATTTGTATATTTAATATAATATGAACATATTATGAGTGTGTGTGGGAGAGAAAGGAAGGCAGACAAAGCTCCATCCCATCCGGGCTGGATGACTGACCTCCACCAAACGGAGCCCATATGACCCTGCGGATGGTCTTCACCCAATCTTCCATGTCATTCTGGGTGCTGGCCATGAGCAGGTAGGTCTCATGGTTGGCTGTCATGCGCTCTCTGTCTCCCCCTGTTCAAACACAGAAAAAAACATCTTGAAACGGTTGATTCTGCCGACACACACAAAGAATTAAAGTCCTGTTCAGTGTTCCTTTTGGATACAAAGGTTTCTACGAACAGACACGAGAAATGTCTCATACGTCACTGAAAACACTGATGATGCAAGTTGCTGCAATCACGTATTAAACAAACTTAAAAGACACGACGAGTAGACGTTCTGTCCTTTTCTCACTCTGATGTGTCATGAACAGCGTGGAGGGTCTGAGTAACATATGTGAAGCCTGAGCGTCTCCAAAAGTAGAAACAGACACAGTCATTCATCAGAGAGGTTCATATCACAGGTCTGGAAATGGATATTCATTCAAGGTCGGCTCACATATCCTGACTGGGCTTGCGGCGAGCTGTCAGGTGATAGCAGGCAGACACGACTGAGGGGTTTCCACCGGTTACTTCCGCCAACAAAAACACGACACGGACCTTGGTGGGAGGTCTGTGCTCTCTGAGGGAACGTCTGCTTTCAGACCTCCAGGAGCAGCAACCACCAAGAAAAGGAATGAAACTCTTTATTTTACAAGAAGGGGTGATGGTCTATGAGAGCGTTGTCACTCAGAGATACAGGGTTTGTCTCGGCTGAATAATTCATCAGTTTGACCTTCACTGACGAAGAAGTCCCCAGTGCTCAGGTCTTCAGTGCCATGAGTTTAAAATGCAGTGAAAATGTGCGGCGGCAGCATTGATCAGACGTCACAAATAAGCTGCTGGATGAGAACTGGGTGTTTTTCGGAGTCACAGGGGGATCGAGTGGTGGCTATATTTGGAGTCAGACGGTGACAGTGAGACTGATGCTCGCTGTCAGTCTGCATGAGATCTCGTTAGCGAGGCGAGCAGATGCCGCGTGGCATTCAATATGTTTATTGACGACAGGCTTCCTTAGCAGATACACACAACACAAACCCTGAGCGAGACCCCTCAATAAAATATGTCATCTTAGAGAAGATGAGTCACTGAGTGCAGCTGGAGCTCACCGAGGAGATTCCGACTCATTCTGCTGGTTTCACTGACGCACATGTTGATTCATTCATTCACTGAACCATGCTGTCTACATTCTCTCCCTTTGCATTTTGTTTTTTTTATTCCAAGACATTGTCACATCAGTTAGGCGGCCTCTTTCTTTTGAGCCCAACAGGTATTGAAGACATGTGCTGCACAGTAGGATCCAAACAAAGGCTCTTTAATTACTTCAACCGGTATACAAAAGTGCCGTCATTCACAAGTGTCTCCACCCTGTCAGCGCTGTTTGTATCAGCGATTCCCCGGTGTTCCTGTGGGTGCTATTGTGTTTAATGAAAATAGATGCTTCCATTGCTTGCATGGGAACTCTGCATTTCCTGTTGGAAAGCAGCAGTTGTGATGCTGTTAAACAGGCGTGCAACAGGATTATACAGCATACCACAGCTCTTACATCACACTCCTGTGATTTCCTGTTGATGCTCAGCCTGCTTCCACAGTGGCTGCGTTGGCCAGATGGTTTATAAAGACGAGGGGGATGTCAAACTTTGTTAGCAAATGGATAGCTCTCCAGACAAAACAGTCAAAGGTGCCACACAGGAACAGTCACGTCATCTGCTGCCTGCAGAACGTTCCAGTCGGTTGACTTTCTCTGTTACAATTTCATCTGTTCATTATTGTGTTCAAGGTCGCAGGAGATGAGGCCAAACTGATGTTGGTCAACACCAGTTGGTCAAAAATCCCGAATATGTCTCGAGAAGCGCTAAAGCGTAATTTTGTTTAAAGCTACTAAACTATTGAAGCACATATTCCCATTGACAGACAATTTAAAGTTTGAAATCAAACTAATTACATGTTTTAGGACTGTGTGATGAAGCTGGAGTACCCTGAGAAAAACCCACGTAGGCACTGGGGGACCAGTCACACTCACAGGGAAACACCAGTGTTCGTATAAGGGACCGTTTTAATGAATGAAGCAGGTACATAAACGCAGCCACAAAACCCCCCAAAACCTTCACACACGGAAAGAACCAGCCGATGGCACAGACACAAAACTGAAATACACAACGAACAGTTCAAGGAGACTGTGATGAGACACAGGTGAACGCAATGACAGACAAATGAGGCATGAGGGTGATATGTTTGAATTTAAGACAGAAAGGCCCAAACATTGTATGATACACAGAGAAACCTGGGGACAACTCCCTGTGAAGAGCAAATATTTGCCTCGCAATCTCTGCTTCAGCTTTTATTTGGACCAATGAACAATGTGCATGAGGATAAAAACTTTCCTGAGAAATGCCGAAGTCCTTGTTATTAGATTCTTTTACTGGCTGGAATTATTCTCCACCCCACAACGCTCAGCTCACTCGCAGAGTGACTGGCGCTGGACAAAAGTCTCTTAAATGAGACGGTTCCTGGCAGGAGTTCACCGCCGAGACAGTGAAGGATCACAAAGCTGTACCTGAAGAGACAACCGTAACAACTGTCACAATTCCCCTGATTCTCCACGCTGCAGCACACTGCTCCGAAGTTTTACCCACTCAGCGGTGAACACTTCTGTCAGCTTTAGACACACACAGACCTCTACTTCACAGATTCCCTTTCACACCTGGAAGGACTTAATACAAACACAGACAAAGGTCTACACTTTTCTATTCAAATTCTGCGGGTAATATTCTCTGGCTGAAACTAGGGGGGTTTTGTTTGAAGCTACACACCATTAAGACGCTTCTTTTTCCTGACTTCCACAAACCGCCCAGATAATTGCAGATAATAAGAGATGGTGGAAGCTACAGTCTGAATTCTCATCAGAGCAGATGGCTAAAGGAGTAGTAATTAGCAAAGACAAACCTTACAAATTTAAAATGGGTCTGCTGCCAGAACCTGGACTTCGTTCATGACGACACAAGTACTTCATAAATAACAGGACATTTAACCTCCGTTACTCGAATGACACAATACAAGGCCTATTTATAACCTGGTTTATTTTTTTTTCTTTTATCACTCATCATCTGTTCCGTCTACCATCGACCAGTAGAACCCAAGCAGCCTCAGGACATAGCACAACTAATGCTAAGAAACATGAGGAGAAACGCTACGCTTCACAGTGAATGAAACACATCTGAACCAAACGACACGCATGGATCAAACAAATGTATCAATGCAGAGACCAAACCTATCTCCTGGTCCTTCCCTATGACAGGTATGATGACGTTAACATCCATGACCACGACTCATTGCATTGGCATGACGTGGAGTTCTTCAGGGTTCCATACTGGGTCCGCTTTTAATTCTGTTCGTCCGCTCCAATTTCAATGAGTATAATACTTGATATATCTGGTGAACAGGTTACGGACACATGACTCAGGAGGGTCCTTTGACCAAACATGGAGAAGACAGATAATTGTGGCTATTATCCCTCCATTGGATTCCAATGGGCAATACTGAGCAACTCCTCAACAATCAGAGATCTTTAGACATCTGCCAGAGGTTTAATAAGAACCAGAAGAAGTGGGCACGTTGATCCAATTGTGTTCCCAACAGATTTTCAACCGCTGTTGCTATTTTTCAAGAAACCTCTGTCCAAATTACATTTCTGCTGTCTTTGAAGACTTTAAAGCTTTAGAAAGCAGTCAGCTGAACCCAACAGGAGGATATGTCCTTTAGCTCAGAGACAAAGTCGGCGCTAACGTCATGATGATCTTATTACTTTACTATTGTAGTGAAACTGTATCCGTAATCACTGAACGTCCAGCGCATGTGTCTCCGTTTTGAACTTGTAAGTTAAAACCTGAAGTCATTCAACAAGCTATAACCTGACTATTTGCTATTTGATAACACAAAGCATATCAGTAACATAGAGACTACATGCAACTGATCAGGTAAGTTGCCCTCAAGGCTGCATCATGTTAAAAGACCACTGGAGTTACGTGTGTCACATAATTACTGACACAGGTGGGTTGGATTCAGCCGTGAACTGTTCACTGCAGTTGTGACCACTCACTTTAATAAGTGGTCCAACCCCTGAGAGCTCTAAAAACAGGTGGGACACAACAAAGGCTTCCACGGTGCTGTAATTGCGCACAAATACCCGAATCCCTCTTACTCTTCACCATGAGTACGTCTGCAAACCCATTTTCACAGAATAGATTATTTGCTGTTGTTTGTTGTCAGGATCTTGTTCACCCCCAAAGGATATGAGCGCCCTGAATACCTGAATATGAACAACATTCTGAGTTAGATGAGATAATCAAAAGCCTTTGAAAGCTTCAGCCGGGAGATGCTCAGCTTAGCACAAAGGCTGCAGGAAGTCACTGCACCCAGCCGTGGAATGTTCACCTGCTTTAAGACCACAACTTGAATGTACTTTGGACAGAGCGTATGGCCTCTGTTCAGTCTTCACGTGGAGATGTTTGCAGAGTGAAACGAATCCTTTCATTCACGTAATGACGGGAAAACAAACCACAGGGCATTTCAAACCTTTACAAAAAGAAACATTTTGATGGAAATCAGGGCAGAACGATGTGACGGAACTTAAACATGATTCAAAATTAGCACAGTTCTATTATATTGTGGCTGAGAAAATGTTCAACAATGAACTAAAAGTATATTTGGTGGAAGACCTTTTTCCCTGTAGCTTGCCAAGTGGAGGAAACAGCTGCTGCTGGCTCAGAAACAATGCAGACACTGTCACTATAGTTTCAAATGACTGAAACGTGTCATAATCCTCCATATGTGCTCGAGTGTCCATTGAACAAACACTTCTATCCGCTCTAGTCTGTCGGCAGGACCGTTCTGAGATAGAGAGCCGAGCTGAGATACAATATTGCGTCTAATGATAGACTTCCACACATCATAAATTCCTTCCACAGAACAGGAAGTCACTCGCTGAACGACAAGCCACACTCTGGCGCGAGAACTTTGCTCATTCATACAGAAGGATGACAAGCGGTTTGGAGGAAGAGCGGGTGCATATAAAGCTGTCAGCAGGCTTACAATAGTCATACAGCACATTACCTGATAATCCGTACTGAGGTAAACTATGAACGGCCTGATGAATCACCTCCATGCCTCCTCCACACTCTCCCCGTGCTGGTAATCCACAAACGGGCCTACAGAGTCCTGAGCTTCTGGGTTAACCTGAGGACGGGAGCTGCTCTGCCAGTTTTTGTCCCAGCTCGGAATGAGTGAGTGAGCACAGCTGAGAGGGTGTGAAAGAGAAAGGGAAGGAGGGGAGGGAGGTGAGATTTGAAGAGGGGGTTGGGGAGGACACACACACACACACACACACACACAAACACACACACACACACACACACACACGCACACACACACACTGTAATGGGAACAATAGGCAGATCGCTGTGAAAGCCTGGCTTTAAAAAAGTCCACTGGTCTGACACAGGGCACGACCCCATAAGCAAACGTGAAGTCTCCCATTTGCACCAGGACGCTTTTCAGCCACAAACCGTCGAGAACCTAATGATGTGATGACATGAGCCTTTGTCGGGGTAAATAACGTAAGTACTGCCATCATAGTGTGTTGTTACATGGATGTAAATGACCTCATGCCACAAGTGGGTGCAACCTTTAACCATGGTGCACTGACAGAGAGTACGTGTACCCTACCTGATGGTCAGGTGACGATCTTGCTTCTTTCTGTTTTAAATTTGGACGTTCTCGACATGAGGTAGGAACTCTGAGGTGGTCTTAGGTCCCATAAAGCACCACCCCAGGGTTCCTGTCTGCTCACTCCAGGCTGTGCAGTGACAGAACAGGGGCTGAAAAAAACGACTGTATGCTCTTATGTTTAACGGACTGTTAAAAACGTCAGCATGAAAAGAACGAACGCTGTCAGCGGGTAATGAGCTCTGATCACCTGCATCATAAGCGTTAAGGTGAAAGGAGGAACGGACAAAGGTTATGCTCCTGTGACTCTTCAGCCTCAGCGTAACGTTATAGCGTCTCTCTCTTTGGATATGTTCCCATGTATATGACGGGGCTCCTGTTTCGCCTGCCCCCCCCACCCTCCCACTCCCCCCTCAGTAAGGTATCCATTGCTACTTGTCTTCCTGACATCGTGGTGGGCCTTTTCTGTCAGTGGACACATCTGAGGGCAGACAGAACAACATTAGCCCCCCACCGGAGTCCCACAAGACGTTGTCTGGCGGAGAATACAGACTCCATAGAGCTGCTTTGGCTATCCATTACCATCTGATGCCGGAGGTCAAAGGGAACTCTGCTGTCCCCACAGGGACGTGCATAATCGTGGCACCACAGGAAAAATGGTGACTAACGGCCCCGAGAACTCTTTGTCCGACAGGCAAACGTGAAACCTCAGCAGCTGCCTGAAGACACGAGGCGGAGTGCGGTGTGCTGATCCAATTTGTTGTTTCCGTATTTCACAAACAACAACAACAAAGAACTTGTCTTTGAAAAACACCAAGCGAGGCAGCCAAACAAAAAGCGAGCGTGGTCCGGCAGCTGTTGCGTCGTATGAGGGGACAGAGTTGTAATGAGTTTGTCATGGGGATATTCGGGGAAGCGATGGGTCAGTCCGTTCACAGAGGTCACTGCTGACGACGCGCCGGGCGTTTTTGTTCTGATTCCATCCCAACTAATTGAGGCGCTGTGTCGGCGTGTTCTGCCAAGGCGGCTGTAATTATATCATCATGTAAGGGGAGAGAGTTAGAAGATCAGAAGAAAGGAAACGGCGCAAAGGGCCTGGAGCCTGTAGGGACAAACATGAGTGTGGGTAAGTAAAAGTCAGATGTGAACAACCGCTCATTTATTGTGAAGGATCATACCAGCTGGTTTCCTACCTGCCTATTTACTGCAATTTGACTTACTTCCCTCAAATGGTATGTTCTCATGGAAGTGACTCACATAATGGTGCTTTTGTATTCCCCTTCCATCTTTTACACCTTTTGGCATCCGCGTTTACTGATACATTCCAAAATCAACACACTGTGACACTTTCCAAAAGCGTTCCAGACCAACGTGATAGTCATTCCAAACGTTTAGATTGTTTACAACTACACTTAACAGCTTGTTAACTGACCAAAATGCTTACCAAAGTCGACCCGCTGAGGCCCACTGGGGGATTCTGTGAAGTCTGGAAGCATCTGTCACCAGAAGACTCGAGTCTTTTCACACTTCAAGTGTTTTACTGAGCTGAGACTGTGTATCCTTCCAGGTTCTGTATACGTGCAGCAGTGAATCTGTATGCGCTGCGTGTCCTCGGTCTACAGCCTGGAACAAATGATCTCCTAAGATCTTAAGTCCAATGTGAGCAACTAAATTGGTACAGGATGTCGTTGGTCTCATACACTTACATTGTGGTGCAATTTTCTACAGGAGAACATGTCATTTTGAGAAGGGTGAAATTAGTATACTTTTTTTTGTGGTGCTTTATTTATGTCTCAGGCACTAGGAAAGGGGGCGGGGGGCTTAATCCACTCCAGAGAATGAAGCAAGAGGACATGACAAAGTCTTGCTTGGCTCACTAAGACCTTCTAATATCACCTTTCAGCACTGATGACGGCTTCAGGCCTGAAGCACACCTGCACTCCCCGCAGCCAAAATGAATGGTTTGAGTGAGAAACTGCCTTTTTTTTTTGGTGGGGGGGGGGGCCCTTTGAACCTTTTAGACCTTTGTAAAGATCTGACTTCTGGTTTATTGTGAATGATTGATGCGCTGCACCTCCGTTTCGCTCAATGAGAACTAAAGAGAATGAGCAAGCGGTGGAGGGCGTGTGATTGATTTCCCACAGTTTCGCTGTTTAATGAAACTACTCCGCTCATAGAGGTAGAAAGTCACAGTTTCATTTCCTAGATTGCTCTAAAAGATTGAGAGACCTGCCAGAGGGAGAACGTTATTGTGATAGGATAGAGAGATAAATCAGACGTGCATTAATCACCACAAACACTAGTTGTTCCCGCAGCTGACTGATTAGGTGAAATATGTGCGGCAGCGTCTTTGCTGCTTCCAGAGCGGATGTGCAACGTGCAATGAGCCCATGAGCGTGCCAGCTACGTTAGGTGGGTGACACATATCTGTGGGATGGTGGAACTCGGAGGCATGCACGATGAAACCATGCGTTGACCTCCGGCGCAGCTATTTGGGCAGCTGTTGGACGCTGCTCGCCGGCTGCGGTCGGACCAGAGCACATTTTGGCCAGCGCAGCTGTCCCGTCTGAGCCGGCGCTCCGCATTCTGGTTGCTTTCTCTGACAAAGCCGGGAAAAGGCTCTCAGCCTGACAAAGCTGCATTGCGGTGAGCTGGTCCCCCCCCACCAAAAAAAAAAACAAGCCACCCCCCACGCCCACCCCGCAAGGTGGATGCAGAAATAGTGACAAAGATGTTGGTCCAGTTGTGTTTGAGAGTGTCTGTGAGTGTCAGTGCTGCTGATGTAAAATAACCTGTGTTCTAATCAATAACAGATGGAGCCGGATCCAAAACAAGACGCCCTCTCCAGAGATGATCTGTCCTTGGTGTGAGGACTTTCACACCAATTAGAGGTTTTTTCAATACAACATTGAAGGAAACGTCGCCTCCACACATCCAGACACTAAAATGACATTTTCCAGTGGAACAAATGAGGAGAAAATGAACTTCATCTCTGTCTCTTGGCGATGCTGCGGGTACGTCTGTGACAGCATGACCAGATACTGAGAGGGCTTTATGTGTCAAACTGATGTGGTGGGTTTCCATCACTATCTCCACATTTTCAGCATATCGTTCTCCAAACTGCAAGAGTTTCCTTTCTACTTGCTTCCCCATTTCCTGTGTCTGCTGTTTCTCTCATCTGCTCCAGAGCATCCCTGACTTTAGGCATCTGTCGTATTATCAGCCTGAAGCCAAGTGATATTTGAGCCATATATGAGAAGGCCTTTTTTTCTTTTTTTTTTAAACTTAGCAGGATTTATCTCCATCAGGCAAGACTTTGTAGAGGCAGTGTTTCACACAAACACAACTGAACTGGATTTAAACGACAAACTTGGTCTGTCTGGTTCTCAGGCTATAATATATTTAGGACATTGAGCCTGTCTGGTGTTTATTCACAGCCTGTGTCAACATTCAGCACAGCTCCCTGTTGCGTTGTACTGTCATTCATGTTGATGTATTTTCTGTTTCATTTAACTTCAAATATTAAAAGTATTCTTCTGTCTGTCCTTTTTTTGTGACTATACTATATAAAGTCAGTCTGGAAACTCGTCGTCTTCCATCTGAACTCACAGAAGTTGTGGTACAATGTACATTGCTGATGTAAAGTGATGAGCACACGATTGCTGGTTTGCAACTTGTTCAGTTTTTTGTCTTTCTGACCTCCATTATTCTTTTTTTTGACATTTGACTTGATTTGAATGTTTAACACAGTATTAAATAGTTAATACTCATTTTATAAAGAAAAGTACTGTAAACCATGTATGTGTCACACATATTGTAGTACGGGCAATAAAGCTACCTTGCTGTCACTCAGATTTTCCTTCCTGGTCAACCCCCCCACCCCCTCCCACCCCTCCCGTGGTACATGGAGCAAGAACAGCTGTTTGGGTCGTAGAGCACGTGTATCATCAACCACCAGATTAGTCTCTATGTGGCTTTACATCAATATGCAAACATTATATCCAGCTGAACAAAGTGGTTTAAAAAATAAAAAAATTGCCACACAAACCTGGCCGACGATGATGAGATTTCATCACAATTATTATTCAGTATTAAATAGTAGAAAATAATGTTCATCAGTATAAAATGAATCATTTGCAATAGTTGTTGCACCATGTTGTATCTGCAGAAATGTTTGCAGAATTATATAATATTAGATATAGTATAGTGGCAAATGAGCTAAAGAATGTGTGAAGTTTGTTCGTCATTCATTTCCCAATAATAGATTTATATTGCGATATTTTTACATACGTCTTTACAGGTTGAATTCATCAGAGAAACGGTGATGACAGAGAGCCGTCTGCTGCTCACCGTGACTCGCGAACCAGCCTTAACATGACAAACCGATGCACACCCGGGGAAAACGAACACCGTCACAATACCCAAGTGTTCATCTCAGACACTTTGTGCCTGCACAGACGTGTCGGAGCAGTAACTCTACCCACTCCTCCTGTTGTAAGTGCATCTTAAAATAGGTCAAAGTCTAATTCTATCGGCACCGTCGTAACGAAACAGTCCGAACCACATGCAGACCGTACCACCGGTACGTGTTATGCAAAGACACAGACCTGGGTTGGAGTTAATGTCCATAGGGTGCAGAGGTAGACGTGCCCCCTTCGCTGGTGAAGCTGTCGGTGCTGACCTCTGGCCCAGGGGTGCCACTTCCTCATCAGTTCTTCTTCTACTCCACAGATAGATGCACCGCCGTCTTACAGCTCACACCACCCCACTTACCACTCTCCCTCCTGTTCTCCCTTTCCTTCCCTCACTGCTCCGCCTCATGTAAGTCACCTTCAACTCGCACCGGTAAGTTAAACTTCATTTTGTTAAGTCGACAGCGGTGAAACGCCGGCCGGCCGGCGGCGCTCACGGGCAGGGTCAGACTGAGGAAACCTACATTTACGCCGGTCAGAGCTGAAGGAGCAAGCGGAAGCACGTTTCAACAGGCGAGCGGCCGAAGGAAATGCCGCGAAACAGCAAGACAAGATGGTGCGTTGCTTGTGTCTGAAGGAGGTACGAGGGGTGGGGTGCACACTGGTGGTGGAGGGAGGGAGGCAGGGAGGGAGGGAGGGAGGGAGGGAGGTGCATCGTAAATCAAGCAACCCTCCCCAAAGTGGGGACCTGTAAATCTGGCGGATGAAGCGTGGGCACTCGGCCAAATGACTCATCCACAGCTCTATAAATACAGACGTGCAGGCTCGGCAGTGCTGCTACCGGTGGCCCATAAGTCCTGAAAGAACGGGGGTTTCGCTCTTTTTTCACTGAGCTCCTTGTCGTTTTTCAACGGGGAAACCATTCGTTGGCGCCCATTAAACGGCCGAGTCTGCTCTTTGACCCCGGGGGCGAGTCGCTTTAAGAATGACACTGCTTTTTGGACTCTGCTCAGGCGGTGAAAAGTCGGGGAGACATCCAAATATTTATCCAGTGAAATCAGTTGACATACCTTCGCTCTGAACTCTGGAGACTCCTCAGCGGAC
>JBBMJM010120058.1:0-20461 GCA_037832705.1 Centriscus cristatus
AAACCTTGGCAAAACCTTAAATACCATGCAGATAAATGACACATCACCTCTCTTCTTTAACACGATCTACGTTTTCCTTATCGATCCAACAAATTCTGAGCAGTGCCACAGATTCTGTGGGGGCAACGGTAGTGTGTCTGACTCCAAATCTGAAGTTTGCGTGTTCAAGACACATCAGGGTCAAACCATCTCCATCACAGATGTACCAAGTAATTTTTTTTGGAGGTTTACAGTTCAGTTTTCCATCACATAACCTTTTACCCTACGTGGAACTTATCACAGTATTCAATCAACATATTTGTGTGACCGTGTTTTCACTGACAAAGCATTATTACCATGAAATCAGTAAAATAAACTCAACAACTCAACAACTCAACAATGTTCAATTCATCCAACACAAAGCTGTGGTGCAATGTATTGTTTCTGACTCAGATCAGGAGGTTGCATGTTCAAATCATGTCAGGGTCAGACCATGAGCGGCATAGACTCTGAGAGAGAAACAATTGCATAGTCTGGTCTCTGGCAGCACATACAATACGACGAATGTGACCGTCCCCATTTCTGATGAACAGCCATGTCCAAGGTGCTCCGGTAGCCTCATTTAGACTCCAGAGCAGATGGGTGTCTATTTGAATCATGTCTTGAATCCAAGAGCTTCCAACAGTGAACCTGTGTGTGATGTTAATCCCTACAACCTGCATCCAGCACGTGCTCTGACAAAAAAGGATATATATGTGGAGCTAATCACAGCAGGTTACTGTGAAAATGATGGTGGTTTGTATGAAAATGGGATTTACGTATGTATTCAGTACATACGTACAGTCATTCTTTGTGTGTTATCACCTACCTGTCGTCAGACGAGGCCACGTCAACATCATCATAAACTTCAGGGTCAAACGCCGGCTGTGCTTGGTGATTCTTGAGAGTGTTAAAGTCTATCTCCACCGATGTTGTCTTCACATAACCAACTGTTATGAAAGGGAAAACGAAACAAAATACAAATTGCATCCAGTCAAGGTTTGGATGGAAAATGCAAGGCGACAGGTGACACGACGGCTGAGATGACAGCGAGTGACCAAAAACCCACTGGAGCCATCTTCCGTCTGGCCCAGCCATTTCCCCTCTGGGTTTCCTTGGACTCGTATGACATCTATCCCGTCTCCCTGCTTCAGCGCGAGCTCTGTCTTACTGCCCCGGCAGCTCACACGAGCCTTTCCTTGGTGGATCACTTGCAGAGGTCCGACCAGCTGACACACACACACACACACACACACACACATACACACACACCTGATGAAACCACTGAGCTGTTTTTCCACAGACAGTCTCCCACATAACTGGCATTTGTTCTTTTAACGTGTCAGTTGTTGTCTTCTCACTTTGAACCTCTTTCGGGCTTCTTGTTCCTTTTTCTCGCGCTCTTTCTGCTCCTTCCTCTCTGCCTCCAGTCGCTTTTTCTCTTTTTCTTGCTTTTCTACTGTTTGTTCCCTTTTGAGAGCGAGGGAAAGCGACAGAGACTTGGTTACAGGCAGAAATGTACAACAGTAACAACAAAAAACATCAAATATAACTTCTGAAAGCAGCCTGATATAATTTCATCAGAACTGCAGCTCCATGGACTCATCACATTCAAATCTCCAAATAGTCTAATCGTAGCTAATGGACGTCAGGGAAGTGAAGTAGAAAACATGTTTTCACCATCGTTCATCGAGGTCCTCATACATTTCTCCATCATCCTCATCATCCTCGTCATGTTCTTCCTGTGCAGAGAACATAAACAGCAGTAAAACATGTGTGTCTTTGTTCATGTATGTGCTTTGACATGGTTCATATTTTGATGTTGCAACATCACCGAAGAATTCAACATCTGTCCAACTGTGTGTAATCTGCATATGTCGATGTAAATAACTCGTAATGTCTCACCTTTGCTCTCATCTGACTTGGGTGACCTACAGAGACACAATCGATCCACAGAACATCAACATGTAGTAACTCACATATGACTTACAAAACTTACTGTATGTCAAAAGACCTTGACTTTCACACGCACGACACACGTACCAGTGGACGGTGGCAGAGGAGGAGGAGGAGGAGAGCTGTGCAACTCATCAACGTCATCGTAGCATTCGTCTGTCTGGGTGCTGGAAAACACAGGACCACTTACCCCCTGGTCATCAGAGAAGCTTCTAGTCCTGAACTGTCTGTGTGAAAGTGTGAATTTACATGGGTCCAAGTTGTCGAGGGGGCAGACTTGGAAGTGCAGGCGGTTGAGGCCGGGTCGCGTGGTTGCTATGGTTACTGTGATGCGGGGCCAAAGGAGTTAGGACGCCAGTTCTCCTAAAAGACCCTGGACCTATAAGGAAAATAACACCGTGTACGAAATAGAAAAGTAAAAGTGGCCGTATGATCCCCAGTAATGTTCGAACTTTAATGAGATCTCAAATATATGACATCACTTCCTGTATTTCTTTTTTTTTTTGGGGGGGGGGGGTACAGACACATTAACCTGAGGTGCTAGCCAAACCTCCTTTGCGCACCGTGTATCAATTTAATCAGCATCGATAGTACATCTTTCACCACCTATAGCTTGATGTTCCATTTCAGGAGCAGATGCACTTTGAGACTTGGAAGTCACACAGTGTGTTCAAATGTCCGACAGCGGTTAAATGAGGAAGAGATTGTGAAGCAAATGCCCGTTTCGTTTTGTACCTTCCACTCAGTGTTCCACGCATATTTTATTTGTCACCGTTTACATCCAGGGTTTCAGCCTCAAACACAGGCTCTCACTTGAAACTCTCCCTGGATCGTACTTCCTTGTGCGGTGAATAAACTCCGCTGTTGCAACAGAGCGAGGGGGGAGGGAAGGAGAGAAACTAGACGGGGAACTCGGCTCAGACAGAGAGAGGAAGTTTTTTGTGAATAACTGAACAATTTGAACAAACCTCTGCACTAGTTTAATTACAGAATTGAATTAAGATAATACAAAGGGTTTTCATACCTTTGCATTAGCTCCAACGTCATTTTTTAAATTGTTTTAATTTGTTCTTGTTTTTTAGTCCTCATGGTGAAATGACCAAAGCCACAGGCCACATTCTATTCTGTCACAAGATTTCAAAGTGGTTTCCTGACAGCGACAGTCCAACCTAAGGTGACTAGATAAAATGCTGTTGCTTATATGTTAGGATTAGTGACATCCAGACACGGTGGCTTTGTCAAAGATTTGCTTTTCAGCTGGTTATTTAGTGAATCTTGATTTAACGACGGAGTCAGAAAGGTCCAAGATCCTCTCTGACTAGTGCTGCAGCTGAAGTCATGAGCCACATCACGCTCACAGCAAATCTGTTCCATTGGAATCAAAATAAAAACTGTCATCATGAGCATAAAACAGCTGGCTGGAGTATGAGAGCGAGAGGACTAAATTGTCTGGAGACAGTTGTGTCCAAATGTTATAAATGCTGATTCATAAACATGTCAGCAATGTGAAGAACAGAGGTGGAACCAAGTCATCGATCAGCTGTCTTGACACGGGACTCCAGAGTCGAGTTTGGCCTGAACCAAGTCAGGAGTCAAAGATGGAATCACGTCCTGATGTGCTCTTTCCAAATCCAAGTCTACTTTTTATGACTGTCTGGAGTCAAGTCTAATTTGTGTCTCAAGTCCGAGTCCACAGCACTGACAAATAATATTCAGATGGATTTACTGAATTCTCATCTCCTGTTCACTCCCGTTAAAGGTTCAGAGGTTCACAGTTCATGCTGGAGCTGACCCTGTGTGTCACCCCGGACGAGTCGCCACTTCATCACAGGAGTATTCGTCCTCAAAAGTGTTTTTTTGTGTCATTACAACTGTCAACTCATACGTAAATTCATGCAAAACATGTACTCAGCACTTCGGTGTGTCTTATCATATATTTCAAAGATGTATTACATGAAACCAACTCACCATTTGAAGTGTCAGCAGCTCTTTTGAACTTTTCCAGGTTCACTTTGGGGGGTCTGTTCGGTTTAGCAGGAGCAGCAACCAGAGCCAGACTGCTTGGGAGGGGAACACGTTTGGGGCCCAGAGTTGAATCTCCGTTGCTGCTGCTGCTGTGAAGAGGAGGAGGTTTGGACTGGACCATCAAACTGGGCTTCCTACTGGTTGGTCTCGGGGGAGGGATGGAGTTGGTGGCAGACAGGGGAGGTTTTTTATCCAGTTTCTTCGCACTGTCTGATGGTTCCGCCTTCTCCGTGAAGATGTTCTGAGCAGCTCTGAAGTGGGAAGGGGGCTTAAAGCTGATGTTTGTAGGGGGCAAAGGTTTGTTTGCAGCCTCACTGTTTGCTGGAGGCATTTCTCCACTATGCTGCCATAGTTTCATAATGGTGCTGTTTGGTTTCTGGGGTATAGGAGGTACACTGCCACCGCCACCGCCACTGTCTTCTTTCACCCAGCCGGGCTTGGAGCCCCCTGCTGGTTTCAGTAAAGTAGGGCTGGGGTTGATGGGCGGCTGGTGGAGAGGAGCTTTATGCACAGTCTTTAAAGGTATTTGTGCTCTATTAACATTTGAGGGTTTGTTTTTGACTTTGTCGTCATCCTGCGCGTTGGCAAACTTGCTCACCAACGCTTTCATTTTGTTTGTGTCTTGTGCCTCTGTGTCACTTTTAGCGGACACTGTGTTTTTGAGGGTGGTGGGTTTAGGAGGAATTATTATTGCACTGCTCGAGAGACTCTCCAAGACGGGCTTCTTGGCCTGAAGCACAGGGGGGCCGGAGGAGAGGGCCGGGAACAGAGGTTGTTTGCTTTGTCCCGGCGGTGTGGAGGAACTGTCGTCTGTGCTCGAACCACTCGCCTGGAAACGAGCCATGATGGCTTTTACATCAGCCTTGTTCTCCTGAGAAGAGCAGAGGTAAAAGCACAGTATGTCATTTCTGCCTCGGTCAAAAGTAAGAATAAGATCACGACGTTGTGATGAGATGTCTTTCCAGAATTTACTCAAGCAATTATGATATTAAGTGTGGTGATGCATTTGTGTTTTATTCCATTTACATCTTGTCATGTTTGTGCCTGTGATTCATTCATTGTGATTTAATTCTAGACTAAAACTCATTCTAACTTGTTGATAAAGTTTACTAATTTTACATTCCATGTGATAGCACGTTCGCTTTAGAGGACAAAGTCCAAAAACACAAATACAAAACAAAATGAACAAATATGTTCATTTCAGTGGTACATTGAGATCACACGTCAATCACAGCCACAAACTACAGCTGTCACTTGTGTGTTGATAGTTACACTGGTTTAAGGCAGCGGCAAACTGCAGTTCAAAGGTCAAACTAGAAGGAAGTTTTCATTTGAGTGGCTGATCTTTTATTATAGGAACAACGGCAAAGTGCAGAATGAGCCAATGCCGCGAGCGCAGTGTCATTAATAAATCAAATACCAGACTGGGCTCAGCTCAGCCAAAGCTGCCCCACCTGTTTTAATGAGGCTAGTTTGACTGGCATCAGGCAGAAAAGGGACCAGGAAGTGAAGATAAGAATACGAGAACATGCAATGACTGGTGTTCTTGCAGCGATTCAGTGTGTGTGTGTGTGTGTGTGTGTGTGTGTGTGTGTGTGTGTGTGTGTGTGTGTGTGTGTGTGTGTGTTAGTGTGTGTGTGTGTGTGCAATCAGGCAGGTAAATGCTGCCTGATTAGAATAAAGACATATGGACACATGTGCCACGACAGAAAAGAAACCAGAAATAATCTTCTTGGATGCCTCCACATAAAAAAATTAACGAAGCATGTCAGCTAAGTTAGTTTCATCTGTGATGTTATTTGTGGGAAGATCCTAATTTGAATATGATAAGAAGATTAACTTTGCTGAATTCTCTAATATTACCATGGAAACAGCCACGTTGCTCCATCATGCTTCTGTTTTTCAGCCACAGTAAACTCAAAGTTACCAAATGAGATTTTACTCAATGTGTCTTCTGCAAGAAAGTTGCAATTCCTGCTTCTCTAAATATCTGTGCAGCTGCCGTTGGTCAAATTCTGGAATTACCGCTCAGAATAACACAACACGGCCGCAGCGCAACCGCAAACAAGAGTTTCAAATGAAGCTGAACACCTTTTCATGAAAGTCAAGAAAGTAAACAGCTTTATCAAAAGCTAAATATTTCAGTGACGGCCTGGTTCAGTGCAGAGCTGACTGATGATGCCACATTCTCCATTAAAAGAAAAAAAAAAAACAAAAAAACAGGACACTGCACATGTTTCTCTCTGTTCGTGAGTGTATTTGGATGAATACGGTTGAATTTCAAGACGATGATCTGCTGAGAAACAACACACAAAGGAACGGGACATGCTGGTCAAAGCAAAGAGGAACCATCACATCTCTATTTGCAGTCTGATGAAAGGTTACACAATCTGAACACGAACCTGAGAAAAATGTTGTTTTTTTCTCACCTTCATGGGGACAATGTGATGTGCACGGTCAGACATAAGCACACATCCATCATCCATTGGTGACCAACTTAAGAAGAATAAATGACTGAGGCTGTAAATGACTGATACAATCAATGCCGCTGTCTATCAAAAATACATAAATCCTCTTTCAAGAGGTCACAAGAAGTTACAACTCTGTTTAAGAGAGCGGGAGGGAGGATGTACTCACCATGTTGACCACAGCGATCCAGGCTGCCTCAGCGATGCTGCTGGACAAAGTCTGTGAGTGTGTGTTTGCTCAGCGAGTTTCTACAGCTGTCAGAGGAGAATGAACAGCAAACACCGGGACTGTGTGTGTCCTCTAAGGGAACATGCTCTCCACAAGCATCCGTCTGCCGCTGACTTCTACTTCCTCTCTCAGTCGTATGAGTGCTTTGTGTGTGAGGCTCTCAGTTGCTGTTATCTGTGTGTGTGTGCGTGCAACTCATGGATTTGCTTATCCCTGGCAAACACCGTGCAGTTTCCCTCAGAGCTCACGGGAACAACCAGTGCTCACCTGCTCCGAGATATTAACTCTGATTAAAACTGATCAAGTTATAATCAGAATTAATCAGTTTCAACACAGTTCATGTATTAATGTATCCGATTTATTTTAATGGATATCCATGAAATGTGTGGTACGCCATGTTTTCGAATGCATCCATGGATTAAATGTTTTTTCTCTGCATATTCACAGTTAATAGCAATGTCAGCACATCTGTCGGAGCTTCTTTTCATGAAAGACCACCATTCATACTCACATTCACACCTCGGCCAATTTAGAGTGACCAGAAGCCGGAGTACCCCGAGAGACTGCGCACAGAAAGACCCCCAGCCCAAGAATCAAACCAAGGACCTCTTGCATGTAGAAGTGTTACATGGAAAATGGTTGTTACAATGTCAGATTAAACGTTAAATTAAATTAGACATCCCACTGTAACGATTTTATCTGTAAATCATTACAGTTTGCTTAGAAAGTCGCCTGATTTGTGATTCAGCGACTCAGGGTGCTGTGCCAGCTTTGTGACGTCCATCGGGAGCGGCTCATTTCTGTCAACTCAACTTAACTCAACTCTATCCTTAGGAAACTACACTTACATTTCATCGGACAGGAAATTGAAAATGTGTGTCCATGCACCATACTGAGAGCTGATGCTTGTGTTGTGGGTCCCCTGTCGAGTATACAGGAGCAAAGAGATTCTTTTAGGGTGTTTCCTCATGTGCAGACATGTCACGAGTATCCACCCTCAACTTTGGACAAAGAAAATGCTTGTTTATTACAGTGGATTCAATGATGGATTGAGTGGCCCTTTCTATGTTGCTTGGTTCTATGTTGGTTGAAAGTGAACTTTGCACAGGTATCCAGTTTTATGAGCTCACATAAAAGTCTTCCCTCACGCTTTGTTTAACTCTCCTACCCTCTGCAGCTCTTTAAAAATAGACTGCAGAGTTAGAGAAAAGACCATTCTGTTTCTGTTTGTGCACTCGAGGGGGGGGTCTGGATCCTACAAACAACTGGGTGGTGCACAGATGCTTTCATCAAGAAATGAAACACGACAACACTGGTTTCCTCTGCATTTCCTATATTTATATCTTGCAACAGGCGAGCATCAAAGCGGGGGTCTCTGTATCGGCTTTCGATACGTCTGTGTCCTTGTCCAATCGCTGGCTTCCTCTTCTTCCGTCTGTCTCGTCATTCCTCCGACCAGCGATATGAGTCCTCCGCGTCGTCTGTGTCGTAGCTGTGATAATGTCCCTCGTCTCTGCCTCCTCCTCCTCCTCTCTCCTCAGGACAACGAATCCCGAGCGTCTTCTGCAGCTTCTCTTCTTGGAGGCGGAGCTCCATGGAGTCCACCAGGTCATACACGCTATCCAAGGACCACATGGGTGATGGGAACCAGGCTTTGACGTCACCGTCCTTTCCGACAACCAGCATGCTGAAATAGTCCTTGGTGATCTTCAGCTGTTCCCTCAAAGCGTTGACGGTGTCCCGAGTCAACGGCTCGACCTCACTCTGACTGCGGCCTGGAAGAAGGACGGGAGTGAAATGAAGCACACCAGTCAGACGCTTGTAATGTTGCAACATAAAATCTGCTGCCCAGTTGCATAAAACCACTTCACAGGTTTAATATGGCTGCCGTAGGGAAGAAAACTATATAATGAGGATTAGGGATTTAGTCAGGACATTTTATGGGAAAAGCCCTTTGTTGTCTTCAGAACCATATACGGGTAATAGAACTGAAATTTGTCTACAAAAACCTAAAGTTTTCATCATCGTCATCATCGTTATCACCTATATAGTTATTGTCGTTTCACAATACAGCTTTTATTTTGAAATGATTGTCTTCCAGGTTCTACTTGTTTAGTCTCCCTCTCCACCCTCCCTCAGATTGTGGAAATATTTTGCCGGAGGACAAAGCTTCAGTTTGACCCCAGTTATAGTTTATGTCCAGGTGACTGCTTTTCATCCTTCCGTGCACCTGGAATGCGACGTACCATTCAGAGGGAAGAGCTCGACGGTTCCTGAGGCTTTGTCTCCAGTCCCACTCAGCTTCAGCAAGGCAAAGTGTCGGATGCCTGACGAGAACCAGACGGGATAGGAAACGAGCAGTGAGCTGTCGATGTTCAGTTTGCTCCGTACACGTGAGGGAGGTGTGTTACTGACCGAGGGGACACGCCTGACCGCTGAGAGCCGACAGCTGCTGCTGGAACGAATAGTCATCCTCAGAAGGAGCTGAGACGAGCAGCAGTCTCCGCTTGGACACGAACCTGGGACGTCCAGTTTGTTTCATTCATCAGTCACATCGTTATCGAACATTTAAATAAATGAGTTCTTTTAAAATATTCTGCAATTAATTTATTCAGCTGAAACTGAAACAAGTCAATTATTAAATATGAGTCTTTTCCATCAGCTTGAATTTGTATTTAACAAAGTAAAAGGGGTTATTCTATCACGTTCAAAGGAAACATTGCGCCCATTGCACGATTGTTTTTGGTATTTTTCCGTCTTGTCTCCAGGTACAAATGTACAAAGGAGCACGTCACCTGAGCAGGGAATTGTCAGCTTCCGGCTGTTTGTCAGTTGAGCAGCTTGGAGGATTTTTCCTCTCTGTTTCTTTTTCCGAGCGTCTTGAGGGAAAGTCGTCGATGTACTCATATAAACCAAGGCTCGACGGAGGCGCTTCAAACACTCTCTGGGGGAAAAAAAACACGAGTTCATTGTGGCACAATAATATTTCTGCTTTGTCACGGTGGTTTGAAAGGAACATTGCGTGGACTGGGTCAATGAACACAAGCAGTAAGACAGTTTCTTACTTTGGGCTGGATGTCATAGTCGGTGACGGTCATGGAAAAGAGGTCAGGGGACGATAAACCCAGCTCAGCTCTCAACAGAGAGATGAGGCCTGAGTCCCAGAACTGTCCCTGCTGGTCACCGAGAGGAGGCTCCGACTCTTGAAGCGCACGTGGAACACACAGTGGAGAGTTGGTACGAGGACCGCGTTAATGAAGACATGAACAGCCGAACTCTGATGTGGTTGCTATGGCAGCACTATCTGGTCACGCCTAAATACCTCCTTTTCCTCCCGTTTCTGTTCCTCAGCATATCGCCAATATGAACTCAACGGAACTATTTGTTATACCTCATGACTCTCTGCAGTCCGAGTCTTGTCTTTTATGTATGTGTGAGAGAACTATTCCTGCCGTGCAGAAAAAGGTCAGCAGGTGAGGCAGGCAGTACTCTGACTTAACTTAGGGGGGCGTTCGCAAGCTGGCAGGTGCCTTCTCGCTGCAGTGCTGCTTCAGCAGGACGCAACCCAAAGTCGGCACCAAGCTAAAGCTAGTAGGTCAACAACAGCAGCTATTTTACGCTCTGCCTGATCCGTCTCATTATGGAGGGTCGTTTTTCAAGACTTAGGCATTTCTCAAAATGGGATTTTGGCCCAAACAGAAGGTGATAAGTGAAGGAAGACCAACGGTAGAGCTCAAAGGTTTGATTCAAACTACGAGGCAAAGGTAAGGCCACAGATGGGTTTAAATAGTATTTGATAAATAAATTTTTGGCTTTAAAGAATTATTCTGTTTTTCTTATCATTTTATCAAAGCACCAGAATTTAAAGTTACAGTATATATGAATGACTTAAATCAGAAGATGGCTGTGCTATCCATAGCCGTGTAGGACAAATATGTTCCTGTGTGTGTGTGTTTGTGTTGGTTTGTAAGTGTAATTCAAGGGGGAATGCTGATGGGATATGAAGTGTTATCAGTAGTTTCATACTGTTGGATGAATAGTGAAATAAGATGCTTTTTTCAGTTCTTACAATCGTAAATCTGACTCTTGAGGAGTCAGTGCCTCACCAGCCATGACCCTCACCGCCTGTCACTAATACGCGACCAGAGCATGTTGAGGCGTGTCGACACTTCCTACCGAGCTGGTGGTGTTGAAGTGTGAGTGTGGCGTCACTTCCTCCACCCACTATGGTTGCCACGGTGATCTTCCGGATAGCCAGTTGACAGTGGTTCTTGAGGTTCTCCTCAATCTGCTGGACGTACAGCGTGGCCTGTCTGCTCGGGGTCGACATCAACTGGCGCAGAAACACAAAGCAGCATCGGATCCACAACGTTTCGATTTCTTGGAATTCGCTGGTGATATTTCATACCATCAACCTTCTTCCGCGGAGTTTGTCCACAAACTCCTTGAAAGCGGTTTTATCCTTCTCACTGGCCTCTCTGTTGGACTTTTTCCCCTTTCCTTTCTTTCCTTTCCGCTTTTTCTTCGTGCTCTTATTTCCCTCAACGTCGTCCTTCACATCCGCACTCGTTTTCGCTCCATGTTTTGTCTTTTCTTCCTCCACGATGGCGTCGACCCTGGAAACCCAGTACAAAAATACATGTCAGCTGGATTAAGAAGCCATCGAGTGCCAGAAATGAACAAAACCTTGATCCCAAACTGTCTGTTTTTATAAAAACACATTGAAAGTGAGTGGTAAGGACAGAACCTGTCTTTCTTCATGTCATCGCTGGTCCTTGACAGAGATGGAGATGGACTGTCTGTCCGTTGATTTCCCTGCTCCTGGTTCCCACCCCTGCTGGAGTCCCTTCCAGTCGTGGGTCCTGCAGACGGCACCTTCCGGATGACAAACCTTGAGCGTCCTCTGAGTATGTCCTGGATTTTACTCTTCAGAGCAGCTTTTTTATCCAGGACAGGTTTTCTTTGCGCCGCCACCACGGACGTGAGGTTCCCTTGCCTCTGAGCGCTCAGAACTAACTTCCTCTTGATCTTTTTTCTTTTCACCAAAACCTTCTTTTTAGTGACGTCGCACCTGGCAACAGATGAAGAACAGCATTAAAACGTGCAGCAGGATCACAGCGAGGTGTGTGTAACAAAGCTCACTGCGACACCCTCACTGAGTTACCACAGAGGGTCTTTCAACCACCTGCATGGATAAGACTTCGCATACACAGAAGGTTTCAGCTTCGTCTGCAATGACGGCGCTATTTGAAATTTGGACGATTTGGAGAAAAAAAAAACTTGTTGAAGTTCTCAGTTATGCAGGAAATGTGTAAAATACAGTCGAACCTAGAGTTGGATCCTTTTCTGGTCATCTTCTCCAGGTTCCTCATGGGGAACTGATCTATGAGCTCCAGGACTGCCTCGACACGCACCGGATAGGGGAACTGCTCACTGGCCTGCAGGTTCTTCTTCAGAACCAGCATGGTGAATGTTTGGTCCTGAGCAGCAGATGAACCACCAGTGAGCCACCAAAAGAAAAAAGAAGGCTGAGGAGTCCAGGTGATGGTGACGCTCATGGTTACCTGGTTGGTTAGTTCAAGGTAGTGCAGCAGTTTGCTGACCGTGTCCGGGTCCAGGCTCTCCACGGTGGCGTCTCCTTGGAAGGTTGTTTTCTGGATTCTGCCTTCCATCATGGCATTCTGGATGATGGTTATGATGAAGGTGTCCCTTTCTGCCAGGCGGCAGTTGAATCCTTTCTGAAGAGACAGCGTGAAAGAACAAAGGCGTCGGCTCCATCTTCTCTCTCGAGTTGTATGTCCGCACATACAACTGAACTACCTGATCGACGTCCTCCAGCTGTTTCTCCATCATACGGAGGTAGTGGTCGTTGTGGGATGGGGCCGTTATCACCCACAGGCGCTTCTTACCTGCAGATGAAAGAAGGGATGTTTGTACACTCACAAATCGATGCACCTCCTCATTCCTTCACTTCTCTCGCCTGCCAAGTCGGCCAGGAGACCCAGCTCTGGAGCCGGGCTGGGTGGTTCTCCAGCTCCTCCACCGCCTCCATGATCTCCGCCATTGTCCGGTCCCAGCTCGATTCCAGCAGGAAGGTCTGAGTAGTCTCCCCAGTCTCTTACATTGGGGTCCAGCTGGTCTTTGTCCGGCCATGCAGTGAGCAGCCCGGGGGAGCTGAAGCTCCACAGAGTTGCAAACAGCAGCAGAGACCAGTGTGTGTTACAGCAAGGAAACATCCTCTCTGAAACTGGGGATCAGCTACAGCTGCTTCAAAAAATGTTCACAAAAGACATGTGTGTATCGTGGTGTCCAACACCGCTGATGCATCTGAATCCGCCGGCAGCGCTCAGACAGCAAGGACTGCGTCCCGTCGGTCAGCACCTCCCAGCTGTGAAGTCTCCATCCAGGCCATTGTTGTTAAAAGCCAGGTGGACGGAGGAATCTGGAAGGTAAAGGAGAACAAAGACTGGACTGGTTGGAGAGAAGGACTCGCTCCCGGTGTACAGACTCACACTGCTGGGTCACGTTATTCCTCCGGGCTCCTTTACAAGAAACCCCTGGAATTTTGTGGGACTTCAAAGCATTTTCTCCCTCTCCCGCTCTCTCCCTGCAGCTCGCTCCTTCTCACACACACACACACACACACACTCTCTCCCTTTCTCTCCCTCCCTCCCTCTCTCCCTGCAGCTCGCTCCTTCTCACACACACACTCTCTCTCTCTTCACTGATACACACTGACGTTAATCACTGACCCGTAACTCAGCGTGTTGCCACTTGTGGACCAATGTATGATATAATTACCTGGTTTCTACACACACACACACACACACACACACACACACACACCTGCAGATAGATATGTATAGATATATAGATAATATACCTGCAATGGTCAGAAATATGCAAAACTCTCAAGGCACATGAGAATTGATTTGACCTAAGTAATAAAAACTTTCCTCACACAGGGGGGGACACACACCAAAGCAGTGAGGTTACAACAGAGTTGACCTGAAGCTCCCACCTGTGCTGCCTTATTTGGCAGTGGAGCCATCATGGTGCACCATTTGTTCTACAATGGAGAAAGCGTTTAAATGAAGGGGAAGTGACAGCGGCCATAAATAACCCCGCAGGCCTGAAAAGGTCACACCAGTTCAAAGCAAGGGTTCTGGAGCAAATGTGTGCCCGTTCTGGTGCCGATCACTCGCTGCAGAAATCGGTGACAGTTTCGAACTCAACAGTTTTCCATGCAAGAAAATGCCCATGCAGGACATAGACATAATCAATGTTAGAGAATAATCTGTATGTTGTTTGGCTTAAATGTAGCAAATAACAAGTATGTTTTAATAAGTAAACTCGTTACGAGACACCAGAATGGAGCTTACAGTTTTGTAATAGCTGCAACACATTTAGTTTGTTCCTCCACTTGACCTTAGAGCAATACAAACTGTGTATATTTACAGTTTTAGTCACGAAGAAGAACATTAAAAGGAAAGTGAACGGAGAAAAAAAGAAAATCAAAATCAAAGAAGTGACAGGAAAGCCAAGACAATTAGAAATGTATGCGGTGTGAACTGCTGGAATGAGAAACAGACACACCAACAGTGCATTCCACTCTCTGAGCCCGATAAGCAGAAGCAGATGACTGTTGGAACTGTACATCCTATTTACCGTACTATACATGATGGGCTGTGTTGTAGCAGACGTTATTGAAACGCACATGTTTCTTTGCAGAAGTGTTGACACACGTGTTGCAATGATAGTTTTTCATTAAGCATTTAAAATTTATAGTTTAAATGAACTGAGTGCATATGTCTCCATATGCAACACAGATGCACGCCAGTCTGGCATTTAGAGCACATCTGTACTGAAAAACCAGGCAGCATTCAGAAAACATTTTAAAGTATGTAGAGAAATACAACATCTGACAGCTGCACAAAAAACAAATGCGTGAACACCAGGCTGGAACAACTGCTGGGTTCCTCTAAATGACAATGAGGAAGAAGAATGTACTGTATGTCAATTGCACTTTGGACAGGCATTTTTTTAACCCTTCCCTTTTCTTTTGGTCAATTTGATGCAATGGCTCGCGCAGTTGTGCTTTACAACACACACAAACACATGTACACACACAAAATGACCACACACGTACACTTGCAGTTTCTTTCATATGCAGAACAAGTAGACTGATACTTCATCTGATCACTGAACCTGGTGGATGTGGAATGGCGAATGAGCGCCTCCCAGTGGTATCATATGGAATTTCACTCTCATTGCAAATGAATCCTCAGACGCCATCAGATCAGGGACAGAATACAACAATAAACGGATTCATCCACATTTCCCATCAGTACATTATATACGCGTCTGTAAATATCGTGTGTCTCTGTTGAAAATATACTTGCAGGCTGAATGTTTTACAGTAAGACTCGTGTCTGTGTAGCAGATTAGAACCAGACAATAAAATATGAACTTTGATGTCACTGTCAACTGACAATATCGAGATAAGCTTTTATGTCAGGGTGGAGGTGGATTATTTTATTTGCTTGAACGTGGCAGGTTCGTGACAACACATCAGCAGCCGTCGGTCGGATATCCTATGATGATGCTGCACGTATGATCCAATAATATTCCGATGGCTGCTGCCCCCCCCGGATATCTTCCGGGTCGACAGAAAGTTCGCCTGTGCTGCACAAAAAAGAAAGGGCTGTCTGCAAAGGTCAGTGAAGTTATGCGCTGCCATCCTTCCTTCCGGCACTTTTCAACATGCACATCTGTCCGTTTGCATTTCTCTCTGTGTGTAAATCGCTTTCTGATCCGGACGTCGCCCTCGTACGCGCAGCAGATGTGGATTTGCTAACAGTTAGCGCGCTAGCTAACGCTAGCTCCTCCCGGCTAAACGCAGCAGCGAGTGGAGACAAAAAAAGAAAAGAAAAGGACAAAAAAGAGACAAAACAACAGAAATTAACAAAGGGCCTCGTGGATAATACGAATAATAATAATAATAAACTGGTGACACTGATATGGAGCTAAGTTTATCCACAGTTGCATTTAATTCGTCCCATTTTAAAATTCAATTTAATGATATTTGTGTCGCAGCCTGTTTCATTGGAAACTCTCGGGGTCATTGAAGTTAACGAGTGAGATTTACAAGCGCTGGGGTTTGTCCTGACCTAAATTCAGTAGAACTACTAAAATAGTCGGTAATAGCGCTGGCACTATGTCCCAAATAACTAATTGTTATTTTTAATTTGTATCCAGTTGGAGTTTCGTGAACTCGACCCCCTTACATGACCTCTCCGTTTGCTTGTTTATAGTAAAAAGCTGCATATGTTCTGTGTATCTGAGATTTATGGGAGTTTGGTTGTTTGGTGAAAGTTACTTCAGGAAACGCAGGTTGCTGTCCCTGAATTGTATCTGTTTCAGATTCTCTTCTGACAGATAAATTCACCCATCAATGCAATAAGTTTAACATAAATTTCTGACTGAAATGTGATAATTTGCTTTTCTTCAGCAAACTTATTTTTTACGAGGCCCACTGTGGGGGTTGTCTTTCATTATATTGACTAATAAAGAAAAACAACCAATCTATCAATCATTGCGCCCCCTCTTAAACTAACAACAGTCCATCCTTTGCATGGCTCATGTTTCACTAAATCTCAATCTTTGTTTTATTTTTCATTTAGACTTTTTTTTATATATAAATGTATGGAGTTTGCCAGTTAATTCTATAGATTGATCATCGTATCTTCCCTGAAAGTAAACATTCCTTCTCTCAAACCTTCTCTGCCCTTAAAAGTTCTTCAGAATGCTGCGTTTGGAAAAGATCAGCGTGATGTGTGAATGTTTATTTTGCTGGTTTATTTCCAGAAGTGTGAGCAGGTCAGCTTCGTGCTGTGGCTCCAAATGTCCCTGTGTGTCCTCGGTGCTGACCTGTCCCATCTTCTCCCTGAAGGAGTGCCGTCTGTCCTGTTGAGCTGGTGTGTGTGTGCGCACCATGGCGAGCCTCCTACGAATTGTGGCGTCCAGCTGCTCAGCTCCCTTGTTCAACGGCGTCTCCTGTGTGAAGCTGCACAGCAGTCCCGCCATCAGAACTTCATCCGTACGCTTTTTCAGGACCCATCAAGCCCTTGGAAGATGTGCTAATCCAGGTAAACTAAGATGCAGTATACACAGAGAACCAAGCTCATGATGCACATTGTCCACCTGTGAGAAACTGACCTTCATTCATTGGATATTTGAATGAATTTTAGCAAGATGCTTTTCAACTGACATGTGATCTTGTCACAAAACACAGAAGAAAGGTCAGTAACAACATTGGTGTGTGTACAACTGACATTGAGACCATAGGGGTTGGATCCTTCAGTCGAGCCCAACAGCTTGTGACTTACTGAGCTTTTGAGTTACTGATGATAACATGCATGCATGCTGTCATATTTTCCTTTCTCTCTGTTTAGACACAAGTGTGTGAGTGTGTGCACAGCCCCAGTACTCCACAGGTGAAGTGCCACACACACACGTGCGCCGCCTAGTGGCAGCCTAGGAGCAGTGCAGGGTGCTCAAGGGCACCTCAGCTGCAAATGTTCCATGTAACAGGTTGTTTTTCAGTGGATTTGCTGTAGTTGCAGCCAGACATGTACATGTAACTACAGCGACCGGGTTGTACATTCTCTCCATACACGTGCCGCATCCAACATTCTCATTACAACTCTCATTGCAACTCCACATTTATACGGGCAGACAAGCACACTGGTCTTTTTGTGTGCTTGTACCTTGTAAGGTTCAGGGTATTTGAAGCATCTCTGGGTAAAGCTAATCCTCTGTTGTGAGAAAATAAAGGTAAATCAAAGATGTCCTCCTTTGCTCTTCCTTTATCTCGCTTTTCGTATTTCTAAGTTGATTTTTGCAGTTCAAGGTCACACTGAGGATACTCTGACTGTCTGATCACCCCCGTGTGTGTGACCAGTTAGAGCCGGTCCCAGCTGGTTCCAGGTGCTCCGTGTCTGTTTGTGCCTGGTCTTTCCTTGCTGAAGGGGCGCTGGGGGTCCGGGCGGCCTGGTTCACTGTGACAGAGGCTGACATTCCTGCAGCCCCGCCAGCTGGCAGCGTCTATTCTTGGCACCGAGTCATCGACTTACAAACCTGTTTGACATGTTAATATTTAGTCGCGTTGTGTGTGTTGGTGCTGAATACGTGGATCGTGTCTCTGCTGTGAGAGTAACACCCCGATGTGTGGACCCTGTATGTTTAGGTACTGTGGTAGTGTTTCATTTCATTCTTCTAAATCAGCTGCAGTGCCCACTTCATGCTGAGAAGACACGACTAGTACATGTATGGGGGGGGGGGGTCAGAGTGATATTTGATATTAGTAATATCTACTTTCACCATGGTGAAGAAGTTGTCTCTTTTGATTGACTGTACTTGTCCAAGCTGCACGTTTCAACCGTTTTCTCTTTGTTTCCCTTTTAGCGTCTGCTACAGTTTTGCTGCTGTGACAACTTTAATTTGCGGACAGTGAAGGATTCTCTTTCATCAAGCTCAAGTGAATCAATTTACAGATTAGGACTCACATACTTACTATCATTACTATCAGCTATCCTGACCTTAATCTCTCACAGGGGCAGGATTACATGGGGAACTGGTAAAAAGATTCTTGCAGTATCATGTTTAATTCACGAGCTCAGAGTCCCAGTTTGTGTCTTCAAACACAAGCGAATGCTGTTGCATGTCGGGGTATTTCTGTGGTTTGTTTGTGCTCAGTATCTGTCTGATAGCTGCCTGGTGGGGGTACTAATCCCATGACATCCAGCTTTGTTTCTGTCTTGCCGTGGCACATTGGCACCGATGAAAGTATTCATAGAAAGTAGTTGTTTGCAGCAGCTTGTGACCAAGGACACGGGGTCACAGCTTCTTGTGGTTATGCATAGGCGGGCACCAGCAGGGAAATAGCTCCAGTGGAATTTTCCAGTGGAGCCTATAACACATGTGACCTGCCTGTTGCTTTAGACCAGAAAAAGATATCGCAAGTCATCATTTCACATGATCTTCTTTGGCCCGTTTTTTGTTGTATTGAATTGTTGTACGCTTTGACTGTCTGTGACGTGTTTACAACAATTTTCATCTTAGAATTTAAGGAGCCAGACAGTCATAAGATCCCTTAAGAATCCCTTATTCTTAGTTGAGACACTTGCAGCGTTACAGCAGCAGGTTGTGGCAGCTCAAATACCAAATACACACCAAGTCATCATAGTACTGCTACTGATGCTAATGCTGCAAATTGATACATTTCATGCTGAAGTGAAATTTACAGAAAAATGCAAATGTTCCAGTGATAAAGTGAACGTTAACGTCTGCACTGTGTTAATGTGTTGATGCTTCAGTGATTTCTATGTCTCCTTCATGATTCAAATGTTTCTGTTGAATAGTTTGAACGGGGGAGAAACGACTGTATTTGTCCAACGTGGGCATGATTTGCAAAAATGTGATGAATGTTGAAGTTGTCTCACACGGTCTCTGGTTGCTTTCTCTCCATGGCTCCAGGAATTCCATACAAACAGCTCACGGTCGGGGTCCCGAAAGAGATTTTCCAGAACGAGCGGCGTGTAGCGCTGTCTCCTGCTGGTGTCCAGGCGCTCATCAAACAAGGCTTCAACGTCGTCGTGGAGTCTGGTGCTGGAGAGTCCTCCAAGTTCCCAGATGAACAGTATGCCCAGGCTGGAGCAACAATTAAAGACATTAAAGATGTCTTGGCATCTGATGTGGTGGTTAAGGTGGGCTTTAATGACTGCTGGATTATTTAATAGTCCCCCAGAGAGAGGGAGGAGAAGGTAAACGGGGCGCTTGGCTGAAGCAGACAACCTTGCAAGCAGTTTAAAATGTCAAAAGTCTTTTTCTGAAGGGCCAATTAAGGTGTAAGAAGAGGTAATGAGAGGAAAAAGGAAGGAGCAGGGTGGTCTCGGTGTTTGTGAAGGTAGCAGCCGCTGTGGTGGTAGGTGCAGGGGAACGTGGGAAATAACCAGCGCTCCAGTACAAGAACTGAGCACACTGAGTAAAGCAGATGAAATGCTTCCAGACTATCTCGATTGTGAATTAGTATGTGAGAAATATAAAGAACTGGCACCGTAAAACAGCTTGTAGGGAAAGAAAAGAGGGAAATGTGTGACCGAGCAGAGAGAAACTGCACGTTTAACGTAATCCGTCTCTGTAAAGGTGTAAATACTGTGTCTGTGTTCTCCCACGTGACGACTGTTCACTGGATATATCGTCCAACCACTGCATCTGCCTCCAGGTCCGTGCACCTGTTTTCAACCCGGCTCTGGGGGTCCATGAAGTGGAATTGATGAAAGAATCGGCCACGCTGCTCAGCTTCATCTACCCGGCTCAGAATCCCGAGCTGATGGACCTGCTGTCCCAGAAGAAAGCCACTGTCCTGGCGATGGACCAGGTGCCCAGAGTCACCATCGCCCAGGGCTTTGATGCCCTGAGCTCCATGGCGAACATCGCCGGGTAGGAAGCTGCTTCGCTCCATGAAACATCTGTGCATCTGTCGCAGCGAGGTCATCCTGCCTCCTCCTCCTCCTCCTCCTCCTCTCTCCTCAGGTATAAGTCCGTCGTGCTGGCAGCCAACAGCTTTGGGCGCTTTTTTACTGGACAAATAACGGCGGCTGGGAAAGTGCCACCTGCTAAGGTGTGTGGGGTGGGGTGGGGGTGAAGTCCGGTCGTCCCCGTTCTGTGCTAACGAACTGCACCGCCCCCTCCCCTGTGTGGA
>JBBMJM010120059.1:0-14311 GCA_037832705.1 Centriscus cristatus
ACACACACACACACACACACACACACACACACACACACACACACACACACACACACACACACACACACAGCTGAATCTAAGAAAGCTGTGCGGGAGGGGAAGTGCAGAGGACAACAGGGCTTCATGCTGGGCTGCATACTGCCACCCCCCCCTCACCCCATCTCTCTAGCGTCATCCCCTAAGTGCCCTCTGAGCAGGGAATAGAAGAGTATAATTGGGATCTTATCTAGTGAGCAATTGCTGAGAGGGGTGCCAAGCTTTTCTCACCCCACATCATCCCCCTTAGTCTTTTTTCTCGTGACTCTGACTCCTGCCGTTTCTTCTTCCCTCCATTATGTCGCTGCCTTCTCTTCCACTCCCATGAGGAGCTTTGTCTGCCATTTTGGTCTGTGCTTTCTTGTTGCCCCTGACAGATTGGGGACTTCTCCGTGCACGTGTGTCAGACTTTTTGTTTCATTGAAGTACATCCCTTTGTCCCTTGATGATACCCACGTCTGCGAGGCCGCTAGCATTCAGTAGCTTATCTGTAGCAGGTGTGTCCGCGCAGACGAATCTCCATCAGTCCATATGACATTATGTGCTAAGTGTTACTATTACACTATAAATTTGATCCTGTGTACCATGTAAGTGTTCTATTTCAATAAAGTTGTCAAGAGAAGAAACTCACTGTGATGGACATGCAGGATGTACTCCCCCCACCACCTCTGATGGACCATTTTGTTATACATCAGAACTGTGGTAAATTCTCTCCTTGGACACTTAAAGACCAATTTTATGGCAGCTCAGGCTGACCGGCGGTGCTGAGATTGACCGGGACATTTATTGCTGGGTCACCTGACATTCGTGGAGAATTGCTGAGCGGGTCAGATCGAGGCTGATAGATAAGCTAATTTGTTCCATTGTGATCCAGAAGGGCACCACCAAGGAACACACTATATATATTTACAGGCAGCGTTGGGAAAGGACGCAACATTTCCGGTGAATGTACTGAAACGTCTCAGAAACGCTCCAAGAGAAGGGCAACAACAAATTCTGGGAATATGGCAACTCTTGACACCTTGTTTCTGTAGTTTTTCTCTGTTTTGTGATCATGTTTTTAATTAGCTGGAGCGGTGTATGTGCTCTGAGCGAGCGTGTAAGAGAATTGTAATTTAATTAAGTATTCTGTGGACGTCTGAGCCTCAATCATTCACTTTCACTGTGTGTCTGCGGACCCTCGCGGTGCCCGCGCCTCAGAGCTAATCAACTGTTCAACATTACAGTGAAACAAATGAACAAAAGAGCTGTTCATTGCTCAGACTGAGTCCTGACAGAGGTGCGTCGCTCCCTCCACAGTAAAAATAGAAACCTGCTTCAACTAATTCTATTAGTTTTCAGCAGCATCCTCCAGGGTCCACCGGCTGGAATCTGCTCAGGTTTAACTTGAAGAGAAAGTAAAGGGAAAGAGGATTTGTTGATTACATATTGGCAGATAAGGGAGCTGGTGTGTTGGGGACATGATAACGCCTCCTGTGTCCTCTGTCTTTAATCCGTGACCGCTCTTTGTCCCTGTCTTCTCAGTCCTACTGTCGCCGACTGCTCAGACCCTCATTACCACTGATAAAACACACAAATCAATAATTGTGCGCGTCTGTTTACTCTTAATTGTGTGTTGACACTGTTTGCGGTCACATGAGAGGATGTGTCACATGTTTGGAGCAGGATGATAAACGAGGCCGGTGCCCTGCTCGTCTGTGGGATTCGATAGCTGCACACTTCTGTGTGACTTGTCCTTCTTCTCTGCCTGCAAACTAATGTCTCCTTGTTCTTTGTGTTTTGTTTTGCAGTTACAGAGAAAGAGGTGCAACAATGGTGAGTGGGTTTATTCTTTGTCATTGACTCGTCAAAGACACTGAGTCCTTTACAGCGAACCAGTTTGTTTAAAGAATAAAAAAACAAAAAAAAAATCAAGTAATAGCTATATTTAGTTTGTGAAGACACCGTCGTCACACTCCCCTGAAGATGGATGAGTTCCGAAAATAGAATGACTTTGAGGCCTCAATGACTTCCAAGACTGCGAACACGGATGCAAACGTTCCCATCACACCTTTCTTCAACGAATGCCGTCGCTGATGAGTGAAGAACGACAGAAGGTCGTTTCACTTTCAGAAGGAGCTGGCCACAGCGACCTGCAGGGCAAAAGCCAGGCGAGGTTCGTCTCATGTAGTTAATACAGGAACAAAATCCACTCACTGTCTGTCTGCTCGAAGGAAGCAAAGAAAAACACTGAAAAAAACAGAAAACAGAGAACCAGAAACATTCACAGTGGTGTAGAACACCCACCTAGACTATTACTTCAACGCAGAAGCATAAATCCAGCTCGAGGTTGTCGATCAGTCCTTCCTGTCCGCTCCTGTTCGTCAGTCGGACATCGGTCGGTCATTTCTCTGCATGCAGGGCTTTCACGTGTTCTTCACTTTATCACACTCTTGGAAACGAGGCGCCTCGGTCACACAGTGCTGCTGAGTGCGATTGTTGCTGTGAGGATGTTCTCTGAAGGAACAGTCTGACAGCCTCTGGGCACCAGGATATCAAACAATGCATCTTCATTACAAAGCTGATTCAAGCGTGAGCGAAGTCGTTGCTTTTGTTCGCCACATGATAATGCCCGCGCTTTTGTTTCACCACAAAATGGAAAAAAGAAAAGAAAACACAGATTAGTGTGTCTTCCACGTTCACACGTCAGTTCCCCGGCTCTGGGTTTGCATTTCATAACCTAATTGTGCATGCATGGACAGAGCTCTGCTCCGATAGTGCTCTGCTCGTGTTCCTAGTCAGGATGTTTAGTGGTGGTGGGGGAATGGGGGTGGGGGGGGTGTCATGCTGGACATGTTCATGGCCAAACAGTAGTATTAGAGAGTATGGGGCATTGACAGGTCTCCGCGCAGCGCCATCTCTGGTCCACTGGAGTGCACTGAGGCAGAATCCCCCCGCCGCTCAAACCTCCAGCCCCCGGGCCACGGACCATGCCGACAGCCAGCTCCACGTTCCTCTCACTGGCTCTCAGACTTTGCATGAGTCCTCCTCACGATCCTCAAGATCAGTAGCAATCAACACCAGCCGAGTGTGAGGGACGAGAGGCAGTGTCACCGGGGGCAACGCCAGATGGCGTGTTATCAGAGTGCTGGCACAGAAGAATTAGCAGGGTTAGATAAATGTGTTCACTCCTCCAAGGGAACATCATTAGTATGCTCCAGGTTCACCTGAAGTCCGCCTGATTTTCCTGACAACATGGAGAGAATCGTCCTACTGCCGACGCCGTAGATGCCAAGAAGTAGGAGCCAGCACCATTAATAGATGCACCATCTTCGTTCTGGCTCCCCAGTGAGGGCTGATCCATGGTAGCGCGTCTGCTATGTCCCTGCAAGCAGTGTGTAGTTGTTGTTACACTGCTTCAAGTACACACCGAATGTGTGCGAGTGTCACAGTCACATCTCTGCTGCAGGATCTGTTCCCAGCAAATTATTCTGATCCACGCTCTGTGGATTTCACTCTTTTTAAAACCTAAAGGCCACTAGATGAAGAGCTGTGATGATTGACAGATTGACTGAGTTAAAGCGTAAACAACAGTAGTGAACCGAAGAAACACAAAAGAAACAACAATATCTGCAAACAGTTTTACAAGTTGGAAAAGTAGTAGGTGTAGTATATTAAATGATCAGCATGGCCATACTTAATAATATAAATAGAATATGAATATATGATAAGGTATATAATAGAAAGGATACATGTACATAGATACAAATACACACACGCACAATTACCTTATATTTTGTTCTTTTCTGTTACGTTAATCAGCAATGTACGTGTGTGTGTGTGTGTGTGTTTGTATGTCTATATACACACACATATATGTGTGCATTGTATATACACATGTCTATATTACATATATACAGTATGTATACATATATACACGTGTGTGTGTGTGTGTGTGTGTGTAAGTAAAAGACAGTTTTAACCTTGATTGATTAAACCTGGCTGATTGTGACAGATAAGGCTGTAGACAATATAATACATTTGGTGGTTGTCAGGGTTTGTGGCTCTTCCTCCGCTCTGTTCCAAAAACATGTCTGCGCTCCACACGAGCTCCTCCAGCTGTACATTGTGTTACAGTGTCTATGAATCTTTTATGCTCCATACCAGAGCTGTGCGTTGAAGAGCGAGTGAGATGTGTTGGCTGTGGATGATCATGTGTGCGCTCTTCACTCTGAATACCAATTGGGTTGCATCCTACTTTAAAGTGAGCCGCACTTCACTACTCCGTCACATCTTCAGATAGCTCATATGTGAGAATTACATGCTTGTGCTGACGTCCCGCCGCTCCCTGCAGCAGCTGCCTCCAGCCGCTCCACATAGAACGTCGTCCTCCGCTACGAGGAGCTGGTTCATTATCTCGCAGGCAGATTAGAAGCAAAGTGTTTTAAGAGGAGACGAGAGTGAGCGGGGAAGATGTGCGCTGGCCGTCATTCTTCATCAGAGCACTGGTTCTCCGGCCTTAATTACAGCGCTGGCTCCTATGAAGCAGCTCTGACTGAATCTCACATGAGCAAGTTGCTCCCTTGTGTGAACTTGCTTCATTTTGCTGTTGATCAAACGTCTTTCTGTGCTGCTTTTTACAAGCAGAGCGTTGTTATTATCAGCCTGCTGTTTGTTCTGTCTCCTGCTTCTCGTTCTCGAGCGTTTAGCGTAAAGATGAGTACACTCTCGTTTGCTCCTTGACCTCACAGCTCAGTTGTACCGCGGCTGCCGTGCTCCTCCGTGGAGACGTACAAGGGAGCTGCCCACCTCTGAGTGACTGCACTGAAAATTGCTCATGAAATGCTGCTATATTTAGTCTAATAGAGATGTTAAGTCATTCTCTGGATTTGTCATTTCCGGGGGTGAGAGGAAGCTCTCAGATGGATCCATCAGCCACGCACATTATCAGAAGGGGACGAGAGGACTAATTTGATTAGTGTTAACCACTCTGGGCCTGGTATTGGATTAGAGCCATTGTCTTATCTGTGAATGAGACAAACCGCTTGGCACTTAACCCTCTTATCAAGACTGAAGTGAGGAGGTGGCTGCGGTGGATCAGCGCTAGGTTCGCTGCAAAGTTGGGAGAAAGTTGCAAACTTTCCATGGGAATTAACAGGAATTTACAAAACTGAAGTCTGGCCCTTAACTGGGATCTAGTTGTTAAAGTATATTTGAGCACGTTCTTGACTAAAACAAGCAGATTCAAGCACGTCCAGTTGAGAATATGATGCTATTTGTCCATCACATGCCCTGTGCTGACAGTGGCAGCAGTTCACTGACATACCTGAATATTTGTTATTATGATATTAGTGTTATTATTGTTTCTAACACAGCTGTGATCTCAAGGTGCCACAGGTGAAATTCCCATGGAACGTTGCGTTCATTCTGCTCAGGGGTTAATCTTCCGGTGTGTGTCTGCCTCGTCAGGTACAAAGGCTTCATTAAGGACTGTCCGAGCGGTCAGCTGGACGCCGTGGGCTTCCAGAAGATCTACAAGCAGTTCTTTCCGTTTGGAGATCCCACCAAGTTTGCTTCGTTTGTCTTCAATGTGTTTGATGAAAACAAGGTTTGGAACACTGCTTTGTTGTTTAGTGGCAAGAAGAGCAAACGTGAAAGATTTGTACTTTTTTTTACTTGTACTTTTACTGTGTGAAGTGGCTGTGTGAGCAGGATCCTGCATTTCATCACAACGACGGTGTTTAGACATGCTGTTTGCTTTGCTGCTCTCCCTCAGCCTTTTTACTACTTTGTTCTCCTCATTCTCTGGTAGTCGCCGATCCATCTTCAGAAATGAACGCAAAAAATAAAGTGGAAAGTGTTACATACAGGCCCAAAACTACTTTTTCAAGTGTCAGCGATCATTATATAGTTAGTTTTTTTAGGCGAGACTCCTGTTGAAACTATTGTTGTTGGCACATCCTCTAAGGAGACGACATTTAAATGCTGAATATGCTCGAAGAAAATGTACTAGATCATTGACATAGTTTGAAGGGCAGTTCCATCAGCGTGTGCGCCCACCCGGGGGTTGGGTGACTTCAGGTCAGGTGCACACGGTCTGATGCGTATACGACCTTTAGCATGAGGACGTTTACGACTTCTGCAACTGGCGGCGACCAACTGCTCCGATGTCAGATGAGTCCATCCACCCTGTCCTCTGACTCAGACACCCCACTGGTAAAAGCCTCAGACCATCCTGAAGGATCATGAGAATGTGGCTATTGCTTCAGGAAGTAACGTTACAGGGACGTTTGTGTATTTCCAGTCGTGCGAGCATCAGTGTGACTGGAGTCTGGCGATGATGCTTCAGGGCACAATTTGCCTTTTATTCTATATTTCATTATTTTCCATGTTGGCAGATGAACCCGACCTTTCTGTCCAGAACAGAGCTGCACAGTGAAGAACAACAGATGGAAACTAGCGACTCATGATCATTTGGTGCAACCATCTCCTATTCTTTTTATGATTCATGTAATAGCAGCATGTCCCTCATAAATACTTAAAATCAAAATCCAGGAAGGTCTCTGTGGTGCACTAATACACATTCTAACAGGTCTGACATGCGATGTGCTCAGCTCATCCCCGTTGTTGAATCATTGAAGAGTGTTTTATCTCCCTGTGTATGTGTTTGTGCTGGAACTTGTGGACTCCGAGCCAGTCGCATCCGTCTGTCTAAGGACCAGCGGCGACACATTAGAGTCCTAGGGGAGGGAGGAGAGGAGGGGCGGGGGCAGTCGGGGCAGGTGCAGGGCAGAAAATAGCAGCTGACTTAGAGTAAACATACAGCAAGGACATCCTCACAAAACTGCAAGGAAGCAAACGTTTAACAGTGTGTGTGTGTGTGTGTGTGTGTGTGTGTGTGTGTGTGTGTGTGTGTGTGTGTGTGTGAGAGAGAAATAGTGTCTCATGTTTTCTGGGGCTATTTCCCTCTCTCTATTTCTCCCTCCCTCCCTCCCTCCCCCCCTCTCCGTGTGCAGGACGGACGCATCGAGTTCTCTGAGTTCATCCAGGCGTTGTCAGTGACTTCTCGGGGGACTCTGGATGAGAAGCTGAGATGTAAGAATACGTAGCTCAGTGTTCATCTTCAGATATGTGGATGTGGGCTTGACTGTTGCATGTGAAAGAGGATGCAGAGGCCTCCCGCGGGGTCGTGACCCTCAGGGCTGATGGCATTTTTTTCAAATTTGAAGGATCATTGTTGCTTTGATTGTCTCTGTATGCGTAACTTTAGAATGTGTGATAGCATGAGGTCATTGTTAAAGAAGCCGGTCACCTTTTGACCTGGAAGACGAATCCTACTGCCTTCATTTCATTTTGACTCTAAAAAATGTCATTATTTTTAAAATAAATAATAATATTAAATGAATATGAAATAGTGATAATAAAAATAATAATAGTAATAGTAAAAGTAAATAGAGAATGAATGTATGGAGACTATTCAAATGAGTAAGAGGAACAGTTCAAACAAAATAAGATGAGATGAGATGTCAGTGTTGGTGTCTGTCCGTGTCTGACGTGTGTCAGAGCTGCGTTCTGTATATTGAGCGTCTGTCTATGTCCAGGGGCTTTCAAACTGTACGACCTCGACAACGACGGCTACATCACCCGTGATGAGATGCTGAACATCGTGGACGCCATCTACCAGATGGTGGTGAGTGTGAAGTCAGGAGCCACACACACCTGGGTGGTTGACTTGGTGCAGAGTGTAACCGTGTGACTCTCAGGGAAACACGGTGGAGCTGCCAGAGGAGGAGAACACCCCAGAGAAGAGAGTGGACCGCATTTTTGCAATGATGGACAAGGTTGGTGCTGTTTAGTGAAACAACTGCAGTGGTCAAAGCTCTGGTCATTCCTGCAGCGAGTCGACCAACTCCTCTGATGTTTGACCTGGACGCTGTCACGTTTCAAGCTGCGTCCACTTCAGCATCATGATCGCTAGAAACATTACAATGTTTCCTCTGTGCTGACGCCCGCCCCCTCAGAGCACACGGTCGACTGCGGTGAAAGATGAGCCGCAGCCTGGGTGTGTTCCGCCCGCTGCTCTTGTATGATTCCTTTTGGCAGAGTGGCCACTTTCCAAGTGCTCAGAGCCAAGATCAGATCAGCAGCAGTGATCAGCAGCAGGGAGCTGCAGGGTTTCCCTCAAGAGCCACTTCCGCCCCCTGCTGGTGGCTGTGTAGAAACGGCTTTCAGTTTGACCTGTGTGTCTCCTGCAGAACGCAGACGGGAAGCTGACTCTGCAGGAGTTCCAGGAGGGTTCAAAGGCCGACCCCTCCATTGTTCAGGCTCTGTCACTCTATGATGGACTTGTGTAGGCACGTAAGGTGAGTGTGTGTACTTACAAATTAGTGCGTTCCCCCGTGTTGTTTCCTGAGGGAAATCCCACGGGTAACTTGATTCAAAATCCAAGATGGCGTGAGAAGCACAGTATCATCTGTCATCTATGTCTAGTACCAGAACGAGACTAAACTACAACTAGAACTAAACCTGGAACCTGTTTTTGCTGACCTGCTATGTTGTAATTAAAGTGGAACAGAAACATCTTGGTTTTCTCACAGGAATTATGTCACAGCAATTTACAGACGTGGACGCCCACGTGGTTCAGCGTCTGGTCATGCTTTGCACTGATAATGTCTTGTGATTCTCAACAGTAGAGGAGCAATGAGTCTGAGGCCTGAAACCAAAGCCAAGGAGCTTCCATCGGCTCCCAGTTTGTTCTCATGAATTATTCAGTCGGCCCACTTGTTTGCTGGCAATCAGACGGTGCCGAGAGCGGTGCGAGACAAACCCTGTCCTCTCGCTGCCTAATGCATCCTACCAGCCGCTGCCAATTGTTGCTGACATCCTGCTCGGTGTTTCGTCAACTGTGAATACATATTTTTACAACAGGGTTCTGCTCCCATCCAGGTCCGCTGGCGCCGGCTTCTCAAGACCTCTCACATGGATCCAGCTCAGCATCCGCCGCTGCCAAACTCCGTAATCCAGCACCATCACACCTGCAGCAGGAGGACGCCATGCGGCCTCCGGCTCAGTGGATCGCCAACTTGTGTTGCACGGCTGTTCCAGCGTTTGTGTCCGTAGCTGTTTGTCTGCGTGTCCGCCAACGTGAACATTGTGAATAGATGCATATCCAGCCGAGCTCTCAGCTGCAGCGATGGGACGCTGCGCTCGACCCACGGCGATGCCGACTGGAAGTGCAGATTCCACACTGAAAGGGGCGTGTCAGCGTTTCGGAGCGATGAGATACTCGTGACACACTCAGAGGAACTTGTGCTGCAGCTTCATCTCTCAGCAGACACTGGAAGCTCCAAACCTGGAGGACAAAGCTGTGTGAGCTGCTGATGACGTGAACACAGACTCCCAGTGTCCTGTCATGTAAATATGTTAATTTATTTCCTGCTTCGCTGCGTACAGAACAGAACAAACTTTTATTTTTGATCAAACTTGTACTGCTGTAGTTATCGGTGTTGTGGAGTTGCTTTGTCCCAGGTTTCCTCTCCTGAGGAAACGTGTTTTATTTGCAGCTGCAGGAGCTTTTCTATGGATTCTTTTACTACGTTTGCAGTCTGTGCATCCTTGTGCATCATTGTGTCTCCACTTCCCCGTCAAGCGCCTGCAGCGCCCCGCGTCCTGACCGAAGCAGTGCAGCACATTCTCACGTTTGAATTGAGGCTCATCAGTTCTTTTGAGCGCGTTCTCG
The DNA here is from genome assembly GCA_037832705.1 of Centriscus cristatus. Taxonomy (NCBI): domain Eukaryota; kingdom Metazoa; phylum Chordata; class Actinopteri; order Syngnathiformes; family Centriscidae; genus Centriscus; species Centriscus cristatus. The sequence goes on from JBBMJM010120059.1 coordinate 9,755, forward strand.
GGAGACACAAAGCCTTGAACACTGACACACAAACATTGTGCTTGTAAAGTTTTTTGTGAGCTCTGTGCTCGTTGACTCGTCCTGCGTGAAGAAGGAGCATCAGAGCATGTGATTCTCACGTCTGTTCCGTTCTCAGTTCTTTAGTTAGTGCATCCACACGGACATTATGACTTGATGATTTATAAATGTCATTTACCTGTCCAGTAACGGGACGAGAGCACAGAATAAAGAAAAGTCTGCAGCGTCCGTTCATGTTTCGCTGTCACTTCTAATGAGGTCAGATGAAGAACACACTGGTTTTCATTCACGGGATCAGAACTGTTTTTGTCCCTTTGGACTGATTGAACTTGACATTATTAGACTCGAGTGAAGACATTGAGCTTGTACATGTTATGTTCATATCTCGAGAACCGTAAAGTGAAACTGCTATTTCTAAATGGGGGTGTAACCCCACCACCACCACCTCATATGCCAGGAGGATATTTGGGTTTGTATAAAATTAGATTGGTGCCAGCTGAATGTGGTTATTTATAAAAACAGAGACACAGACAATGCCCCCCCCCCTCCCTTCACACACACACCACACACACTGGTGAACCGAAGACACCAGTGAATTGAAAAGGAATGTTGAATGGAGTGAAGCCTGGAAGTCACAGTGGGGTCGAGTTACACACACGCACACACACACACAAACACACACATAAATCAGGGAACCTTTTAATACCATCTCCGCCCCCGTCGGAAGAGTCCAGGCAGCAGCAGCTCTCCGGGGATCAGTTCCCCCTTGTTCCGCGCAGCCTCCATTCGTCCCTCCGAACTTTACGCACTGAACTTTACGCACTGATGTTCAGAGTTTCTCCTCTGGATGCAGCTCGTGTCAGGAGCATCGATCCGCGATCTGTGACCGTGTGTGCGTGATCGGCTCGTTCCAGCAGACAGATGCAGTAAATGTTAAAACGGAAGAAGAATGAAGCATGTTTGGGTAACGTGTGTCCTCTTCGCGCTGTGGACCGGTGCGCACGGGCTGCTGGCCGAACCCCCCCTGCAGCGGCTGCAGCAGCTGGATGGATCCGGCGACGGCGCGTCGACTCTGGCCTTCGTGTTCGATGTGACCGGGTCCATGTACGACGACCTGAAGCAGGTGATCGACGGAGCCTCTCGGATTGTGGAGAAAAGTCTGAGTCGGAGAACCAAACCCATCCGGAACTTTGTTCTGGTGCCGTTCCACGACCCAGGTACTTAATTTACACACTTCAACGGCACTGGCGCTTTTATTCACTATTCGTCACAGGTGGTGTGGGTTTTATAAATTGTTTCAAATGCATCACTGGTGACGTTATCAAAGTCATGTGACTTGGATTCGTCTTCTAAATGTTGAATTAACGTTCTCAACTGTTAAACTTTTCATGTGTCAGCGAACAAAAGAGATAAATTCACTTCATCATCGTTCATTCACACTCAAGTAACAAACATCAAACATATAAACTGTTTTTTACACAAATTCAAATGGGACTAAAGTTGACAACATAAATATTTCAAGTAGTTTAATTACATGTTTGACATTAAACACACAGTCACTTGCAACTTGTTTCTCACAAAAGCAGCTTGAATGTTTTAGCTCAGTGAAGTGTAGAGAGAAAGAAAAGCTATGAGGTGGTGGGACAGGTATGACCCCCCCAAGGACCCCCACCCCCACCCCTCCCGTCCTGTATGGGAAAGCCTGAAAATAAGAGTGCTGTAATGGGGGAGGGTGTTTGAGTCCTGATGAGAAGCACATGCTGTCTGCCTGTGTGTAATTACCCCAATCACCCCACTTCAACACCCCCACACAGCCCCAGCCTCTGGAAAACCCTCACAACCCCCAGTTCAGCCATTCTGTCTATGTGTAATGTGTCCCCTCCCCTCCACCCCCTGTGGCGGCTGACAAAGAGGCGTGACAGCGGCTGTCAGAGTTTTACATGACGAACAGACGAACCCTTCACAGAGTTTGTTTGATGAACACAGCCGAAGCTGCTGTGTCATTAGTCCGTCAGACTGCTCCTTGTTCACGGAGCTCGGGCGGCTGCCGCCTACCTGAGCATCAGATCACTTCAGATGTGTTGACTCTGGTCACTCCAGCTGCAGGAAACATTTGCACCATCATCATTATCATCATCATCATCCCAACATGTCTGCATAAACGTAAAAATTCAACACATGACAGCCGCAGAGCCGCGTCAGGATATTTGACGATTTGTTTCCAACCTTTCAGACATTGGCCCTGTGTCCATCACCACCGACCCAAAGAAGTTCCAGCAGGATCTTCAAGACCTGTTTGTCCAGGTGGGAACTAGAGGACACGATCACTGCTGAACATGTTTGTCTTTCTTCCTCCTACACTCATGTGGAGCCTTTAGGAATATCTCTTTTTCGATCCAATCAAACTCATCCAAAGTTTCCTGTGTGGTCGTTCAGGGTGGAGGCGACTGTCCTGAGATGAGCGTTGGCGCCATTAAAAAGGCCTTGGAGGTTTCGCTGCCTGGATCCTTCATCTACGTGTTCACAGATGCCCGGGCCAAAGACTACCGCCTGAAGAGAGACGTCCTCCAGCTGGTGCAGCTTCGTCAGTCACAGGTGAACAACCAGCAGCTCTGCACTCCTCCACTTCTTCGTCTTTATGGTTTGGTACTGTAACATCTTTGACAGATGATGCTTTTGTCATTTTACTAGATTCACAGTAATAATACTTTTGTTTATTTGCATAGTCCAACATCACAAACCACCTCAAAGGTCACCCTGTGACCTTTGAGCCTGCCACTTTTAACAGGGAGACAAGTCAGAAACATCAAGAAAAAACAAGTAGACTCCATGGGTCGATCTCGATCAGACAATCTTGGAAATGTGAAATGACGGCAGGGATGTTTCTACAAGTGTCAGGGGACGGACATGTGGTGCAACCATTATGGATGAAAGCAGTAGAGCACTGGGAAAGGCTCCGGATATAGAGATACCCGTCTCACCCACATTAATATGCTTATTGGGAGACCAAACACAAATAACAGGAGCGTCAAAACATGAACATGCAGTCATGTCAATATCAGTGTGCTCATGCCGGCGAAATATCCTCCAGTTACAGAAAAGAACATTGTTTCTTTTAGGTTTGCATGTGAAAGTCACATAACATGAGTGGAGGAGGAGGTGTAGCTGTGAGTAAATATTAACTGATTGGGTTTTGTTGTAACTTGAGCATGTAAATTACTCTGCATTGGCATTGATATGCAGATACCAGACACCAGGGTTCTCTTGTAACTTTGTCAGTCTGAGCTGTCTCAATGTGTGAAATGAAATAAAAGAAAGAAATAAAAACCACAGGTTTCATCACCCATCGCGGACGTGCCTGCTGGGAGGAACTGAACAGCAGGAGATGTTTCATGTACAAACACTGAGAATCAGAGAATTGAGAGTCTCTGATGAACGGAGCGTTCTCGGATTGTGTTGTGTTTGTGTACATCACCTGTAAACACACACAGCAGTGTAATCCTCATACCCCGTCTCCTTCCCTCCCAGGTGGTGTTTGTGCTGACAGGGGACTGTGGCGACCGGTCCCAGCCCGGATATCGAGTCTACGAGGAGATTGCTGCCACGTCCTCTGGGCAGATCTTTCACCTGGACAAGCAGCAGGTCAATGAGGTGAGGCAGTCGCTGCTACTTCACCTGTGAACGCTCTGCCTCCAAACATTCCATCAGAGAAGAGAGGAAGTCTGTGGTCGTGTTCAGACGCCTCCCAGTTCGCATCTTTCCCCAAATCTGATCAGAATCAGATCTTAATGACTGAAAGATCCCTCCGTATCGACCTGGTTTCATCAGAGAACCGTGTCCAATCAAGATGCTGGGTTTCATGGTGCCATCGCCACTAAAATGCTGTGGTGCGCGGTGCAGGCAGGCTGGCGATGAATGCTGGAGTCAAGTCGTTGGCACATCTGACAGCGCGTTGTGGCTGGCTAACTTTAGAATGTGAGAGCCGACTTGGTGATTTGGTAGTGTTTGTGAAATGTTGCTGCCTTATCTCGTCCATCAGTTTCTACAGGGGGTGTCACAGGGTTGGGTGTTTGCACTTTGGTTCATCTCTGTGGAGATGGGAAGTCCATAGTTTGCGTAATTGTTCAGTAGGTGTGTGCTGCCCTGACCCCCTAAAGCACAACTTCTTAAACGTTCTCCTGGACATCACTTGGTCTTCTCATGCTTTGGGGGGGTTCCCTCAGAAAATTCTTAATTCCAGAGGACAGAAAAAAAAACATATTTGTGCAGTGATTCTTCAGTTCTGTCCAATCTGCTTTTAAACTTGGCGGTTTGACACACAGATGAGTTATTGTCTTATATCGGAAATAACGTGTAACTGGAGCTGTGTGAACGAAGCCAAAGACAGCGGGGGTGAGTGCGGGGGAGGCAGTAAAAGAAGCGGCGCTTCCTCCAGAAGAGACACTGGTATCAGGAGCAGCTGAGCTGGAGTGTGTGTGTGTGTGTGTGTGTGTGTGTGTGTGTGTGTGTGTGTGTGTGTGTGTGTGTGTGTGTGTGTGT
>JBBMJM010120069.1:2509-14304 GCA_037832705.1 Centriscus cristatus
TGACGTGGGTGGTTCACGGGAACGACACGGAGCTGCAAACTCACCCCTGAGTCTGACCGCGGTTTGTAGCGTGTCATTTTCATCCAACCTGCAGCGAAATATTTATTAATCACTCCCACATTCTGCTTCTGGGAACTGATGCTGGGTAGAAATGTGCATGTTGAAATTCACACATTTTTTTTTTCTCTCTCTTTCCCCTGGCGGCCGACTCACTGCCGCTGCTTGCCGCTGAGCGATGCTGGCTCTCCGAGTGTTTTGCTGGCTCTTGTGGGAGCAAACGGGGAGAAGCAGATGTCCGAGACGCCGCGTGAGAAAAGTTTCATTTGAATTTTAACCAGTTCTGGACACGTTGATGTCTGATGGATCGCCATCTGTTCCAACACAGCAGCAGCACAACAAAAGGGGATTTCTTGTCACATTCATCACCGCTACATCTGAGGCTGCTCGGCTGCTACATGGGGGCGGTGCGGTGTGGGGAGGTTGCGGCGCTTACATGTGTGCACTTATAAGCCATTATTCTCTCACCTCCGGAGCCGCTGTGACTGAATATCGAAAGAAGATAAACGCTTGTTGTTGAACACAGACCGTGGAGGTAATAATTCTCTGCTGACTGCCAACCTGCTCCTTTATTTGTCAATTAAAGTGGAGAAAATCAAAGAAAAATCAAAAACAGTTGCTTTAACCCCCCTTGTCCCAGTTTGACTAGTTTCTCAGAGGTGCCTAATAATCAGCTCACTACTTCACCCGGAGCCACTGAAGGAGATTTAATATATTCTGTGTTATTTTGTGGAACTAATAAACATAATTTTAAACAACTGAATTCAATTTAAAATTAAAAAAAAAAAATCCCTCAGTGATAGGAAATTCAAATTAAAAAGGCACAGCTCCAAGAAATGATCCTTGCGGAACTCCTCATTTTAAGAGAACTGGACAAAAAAAAAGTCACTTCCTGCGACATGAATGTTGAAAAGGTTGAGATTTCAGGCGTGTGCCGTTACTGGAGGACAACCAGGACCTTGTATTTATCATACTTTTTAATGGGCAGAAGAAGTGTCATTAGATCAGAATTAATGGGAGAGAAACACACAACAATCTATTTATAGCACTTTGCCGCAGCGCGTGACAACACACAGTTTAGCGACGGAAGCTGATCAAAGTTAGTTTTACACTTCATGTCGAGTGGAGACGGAAGAATCTGGAGCAGCCTCGTTCTGTAACGGCTTTTCTACGACGCATGAGAAAACACGGTCTGTGTTTACCGGTTTTCAGACCTTTTTTTTTTTTTTTGAATCTTCACAAACCAATACTCTGTGTTGTTGCGTCCTCTGATATGTGAATAATATTAAACTAAAAAATGACATTATGAATAATAAAAGATATAAACACAGAATAACCATGTAAATAATATAACAATAAACATTAATAACATTTATTTTCTCACACTGATTCAGGTTTATATCTATATATATATGTGGAGCAATAGAAACATGTTGTTTTTGCCCTCTTGGTGCTGTATTTCTACATTTCACTCCCTCACAGTTAATAATCATCCTTGTGTGCTTCGGTTGAAATGGCGTCTGAACCCTCTCTGGTCTTGTTACTGACATGAATCAATTCTTTTCAGTCGGACACTCAAAGGCAGCAGAGCCACAAAAAAAAAAAAAAAATTTGTCCTGTCCTTCCTCCTCCTTCCTTTGATCTCCAGACACACTCTCGACGTACCTGTGCTCCACTTTCTTGCGACTGACACACATGGCCCTCTGGTAGCCGTGGGCAACACACATTTTATTACGGCTGCACTTGACATTCTGGCACGGGTCCTTGGTGGTATCCACGGCTGCAGGCAGAAAGAAAACATGTTGTTTTTTTTCTTTTTTGCTCAGTGCTGTTTGAGATGATTCCCTGACACACTCCGCATGCGGCGCGGACGTCACATATTGATTTTACCGTCTGAAAGCGTGGACGCCGAGCTGTCATTAGCGAGGCAGCCCGTTGTCGTTAGAAGCGCCCGCCGTCTCCAGCGGCTGCGTGTGATTGCATGAAAACCCTGACAGCTCTGATTGAGCGTCTCCTTCTCTCGGTTTGTCACATCTCACTTCCCCCACGTCAACTCATCACCGTGTCTCCCCGGCTTCCTTTTTTTCTCGCTCTCACGCACAACCCAGACACTCCATCTTTGTCTCCCACGCTCCCGTTCCCCCTTTCTCTCCTCTTTGCCGCCTCTCCGCCTCCTCCGGTGCGTTTCTCAATCTTTGAAGACCTGAACAGTTCATCGCACCCCCCCCCCCCCTTTCCCATCCCCCTACCGATAGACTGAGTCAGAAATAGCACAGTGTCCTCAACCTTCCTCAGCCTGGTGGTCAATGCCACCCGGCGTGACATCCAGCCGCAGAGGCCTTGGGAAAATCTCACAGGCTCAATAAATACATTTCTGGGGTGAGTGGCGGTGGGTTGCGTCGCTGTGAAGCATCCAAGCTGCAAAAGCCTGAGTCAGCTCGTCGGAGCAGCTGCTTTGTAGTCAACACGTCCAGCAGACGAGGATGGCGGGCGGCCAGATCCCCGCGAATCCGAGCGACGAGATGACAGGTTGATGGTGCATGAGGACAATATGCGTTTGTGTGGTTGGATTGACACACTGAGGCGCGCTCTACCCATTAAATCTCCTTCTTACAATGATAGCCTGGCGTCTTCGCTGCCACGTGTAATGGGAATTTCTCATAATATGATGACTTATTTGAGTTGAATTCTGCATATTTCAGAGATGCAGCGTGACCTCTTAATTGTCCTGTTTTTAATTTTTGTATTTATTATTCCTTATCTTATCTAAATTGCGATATCTTAACCACCCCCCCCCCCCAATCCAACCAATGAATGGTCACAGACAAAAGGATTCAGGATCAGACAGAAAAACCCTTCACGTGTTGTTCAGAGTAAATCAAACATTGGTAGAGAAGTATAAACCTGTCGCTGGATCCAAGCTGAACACACTCGATTTAACCGTGCCCACCGCCTCCCACGTGGTTTTTGATTTATTTACCCTCCCAAGAAAATCCCCTGACCGATAAATAACCGCATCGCCTCACTTGTCGTCGTCGCTCAGGTTTTCCCTGCGTGTCTCTTTTTCATTAGGACAGATTATGAGGCCGTTACACCTTGCTATCAGTCTCAGGCGCCGACGGTAAACTTCTTTCACACCGATCGGCCATTTTTAAAGCCGTCGTCCCCGGGTGTGAAAATCAAATTAAACAGCACTTACACACACACACACACACACCTCCACCGAGGCGCCACGATCCTGCATCGTGATGCTCATCTAAACCCGCACACACGCGAGACGGGCTGTTGACCTCATCCGTCCTCGGGAGGTCTTCAAGGAGAAGACGCGGGGAACACGGAGCCATCCAGCAGACTGTTCTACCGGCGCACAGGGAGCAGCCATCCGGCAGGAAACTCATTTCTGCTGCAGTCGGTCGCCAAGCGAGCATGTGAGCGTTTGAGCGATGGAGTTTTCGCCCTCCAGCTCCTTCTGAGCGCTGATGCGTCGTCTCCTGTGGGTTCGGAGTGTGGATTTCATACAGATCTGCTCCCTTTTTAACCCCGGTAACTAGCGTGTGCAGCTCCAGGCTTCTTGTAAATGTTGATCACTGCACCTTCACGTCAGCTTCAAACACATCCGTGATAGCCCCGTCCAGCCCCCACATGCTGCAGATGAAATCCAAACACAGGATTCAATTGCAGCTGTCATCCACCGCTCTTCACATGTGGCTGCATTGAGAATTCAGCGCGCGGTGAGCGTGCGCATCCGAGGCCATTATGGGTTGGTAAATCCTCCTGTAATCACGTCAACAAAGCCAATGTGACGGCGGCGGCGGCGGACAATCTTAGAGGGGATTTTTGTGCCGCGGCGCTCAGAAACGTATCAGTCGGCGAGCAGCAGCCGTCCTCATCCAATTCATAGCTCTCAATTCCCTCCTGAGCGTGGACGCGCTGTTCCCAGTTTCGATTTGACATTTAAATTGTCAGCGCGCGTGTTTCATAAGGTATTGCTAATAAAGATGTGGGTTGTTTTGTTTTTTTTAAATGAAGGGCTGCCAAGAAACAGTAGCACCAGGCTGGAATTTGAGAGATTTCTCCAAGATAAAGACTAAAAGCACGAGAGAAACTGGCCCACTTGACACCTTGAAGTGCATTAGCTTCCACCGGATTGGCAATTACTGTCACCTCCGAAGACACGTCTGTGCCGGCTGATTTAAGAGCTGGTCGTTGAGTTAAAGCAGCCGGCAGCGAGGCTATAGAAGTGTTTTCTCACAATCGCGAAACGGATGTGACACACGTTCAGCTCGGATTTAGCTCAAATCATTCCCTGAAGTTCCTTTTTGTTCTCCACGTCCTTCACCGCGCCGGAGCAGCGTTTTATGTCTCAAACGATTGTTCAAAGAGCCCTCCGAGCAGCTGACGTCTCACTCAGCTGACTGCGGCTCATGCAGGTTACGCCCTCTGCTGCCTTGTTGGATTTGTGACCCCCCCACCCCCACCCCACCCCCCGATCGGTTAGAACTGCAGAATTAGCCCCAGCGGGAGCCGGGAGCCAGTTGGAATCAATGGTATTCAAATGAACGTCGCCCACACCGCAGCGATGGAGCGGGCGAGGCGTTTTCTTAAGACCACATTAGTTATTCCCCCTGTTGTTCTAGAGGAGCCTGTGATGTCACGTGGCGCTGCTCCGTCTCCCATCTTCCGTCTTTCAGGCGCGTCTTTCCAAGTCTTTGAAGTGAGGCGCATAAGAGGAGGTAGGACGCGAGCGGCGGTAAGAAAGATAAATACTTAAACATGCGACACTAACTCCAGGAGTAAAACAAAACGAGACAGTAATGGACAGTCGTACGGCAGACGTCGGGATGACACCGAGTCAGATTCCGATCTCGCCCGTAACCCACCGGACCTGCAGCTACACCTGATGCACCGCGGACCGCACCTCACTTCAGTCTCTGCAGCCTCAGCTCCTGTATGATCAGCTGGTCCTGGTGGTACCCAGCAGCGCAGATTATTTACTCTAGATGATCTAGAAACGGTTTATAATAAGCGACTTCGGTTAAACGAGTGACAAATATTTACTGGTGACTGAACATCTGCTGCCGGAATTTTTCCCTGCAGACAAAAAAAAAAAAATGCTTTTGCAATCTGATGGCATGAATCAAGTATTGAGATGTCATCCTCCATTCATCTTAAATCTCAGTTACGCCCCTCAGGGGTGGGGGGCGGTGTGTGTGTGTGTGTGTGTGTGGTGCTAAAATTCTATTTTTCTGGATTATGTAACCTCAGCATACGTATGGACTCTCTAAGTGCTTTTGCATTTCATTTGCGCTCCCAAATAAAACGCCTTCTTCACTGAAATACCATACAACTGCTCACTTTGTTGCTAGTTTTCATTCCTCCTCCACAGCTAGGCTTTTTTTTTAGTTGTTTTTTTTTTTTCTCCGCGAGGAACAGCCCCCATGGAGGTAAACGGAGCCTGGTGGGAGTTCTGTGTTGAGCCCTTAGCAACAAAGGCAATTACAGGAGGCTTTTCAAACTAATGGATGCAGCTGAAGGATCAGAATTCGCTCTCCCTTGCAGGATTCACATCCTACTGATGCACGCGCCGACACCCCTGAACCAGCGCTCACCACCGGCTGGCTGACCTCAGACAACGGCTGCAATTAAAAAAATCCAGCAGCAGTGTTGGAAATAGACGTCAGCAGATACGATCTTTGCAAAGCAGCATACACCCACGCACAAATATCCAAGGAACACCAACGCCACAAATAATTTCAAATTAATTAAAAGGGTTTTTGTCTGACTTACTTTCATCAGAACCCATGTTCTCCTCCACGTTTTTGATGTAGTCATCCTGGGAAGAAAATATACTGGTATCAGAGGATTTCATCATTGGCGTTAGGCAACGCGCAGTGACTCCGAGGACTCGTCGGAGCATAAATAATGAAGGACAGACATGAACGTGAATGGATGTTTGATCGGAGCGTGAATGCATGCAACAAGTTCTCTTTCCATTTCTTCTACCTCTCTCTTAAAGGGGTTGAAGGGAAACAGTCAAATATATTCTAGTCACATATTCCGTCTAGAAACATCATGAGTGACGATAGATGTTAAAAAAAAATCTGAACTAACTAAAAAAGAAATGATAAATGTGTTTTTTTTAAAATAACAAAGAAATGAACAATTCACATCGGAGACATAAATTGTTAACGTTGCTACCGTTATTTCTTAACGAGCACAGGAAACACTGCTGCTGTGACACCTCATTACAGAAACCCTTCAATGTCACCTGATCTTCACGACTAAACCCGCTAAACTTCACTCATTCATTTCTTCTCCTGACAAACGTTGTGGATTTCAGAATGTTCTACTCGTGTTCTGTTTGCAAAGCTTTGCTGAATCCCAAGGTCAAGAACAAGCTCTTCTTCTATTTATTTACTGTCGATGGAGCGTCTGTCGTACAGAAATACACAACAACAGAGAAGCTGGGATTTTTTTTGAGAGCTTAACTACGTCCTATAAAGCCTCGGACTATCGTCGCTCCCGGGGGGATATTTGCAAACTAACTCTGTTTCTGAGACCGTGTCCCTTGGTGCTGCTGCGCTAATAAAAATTCAGTGTCGCCCTGCTGTATCCATTTTGACCCATTTCTCTCTGTGCCAGGACGGAGAGGATCAACTATAAAGTGGTTATTACTCGGCGTGGAGCCTGAAGAGGACCCTGAGGATCAGGTCCGTTTAAATCGGTCTTATTCTGCCCTGGGGGAAGCTGAGCTTGGGGCTGAGCAGCTGAACTCATCTTAAATAGCGTGCACGGGCAAACAAGTTGAAGCCGTCGATTTGTGTGGGTCCAAATGACAGTTTTAGTCTAACAAAAAAAGAAAAAAAAAAGCACATTTCTACTGTCAGATTGTCACTGGTTTGTTGTATTTGGCTTCAGCCGAGATGAGCGCGCCCTGAGAGGGCGAGTGACACCGACTGCCTAAGAGAGAGAGAGAGCAAAAAGAAAGATGAAAATGTTTCGTGCACGCTCACAAGAGAAGCACTAACCTCCACTTCCTGCAGCAATGACAAGCGGCGGCGGCGGCGGCGGGGAGAAAAGAGAAGAGAGAGAGAGAAAGAGAGACATTGTTAGAAATGAAATAACACTTTATTCGTTTTGCTTCCATTCGGCACGCCGACGGTGGTTGGTTTACAACCCTTATGGCAGCAGTAAGACTGTCGGTCCTTAACGCACCCTGACTGCAAATACATGCCTTCGTCTCGCTGCTCTCGGGGGACAACATGGGACATTCACAGAGGATTACGAGCGCCTATTAGCCGAGGATGATCAGCTGCCACTTCCACGAGCTGGCAGCGCTCCCGAACGCTGAGGGCTCACTCTCACCCGTCCCTGCCAGACGCCGGCCTCCTGCCAGCTCACAAGTTGTGGGTAAACCAAGATCGGAAATATCCGCGCTAATTGAATTCCTTCAAAGTCAATAGGCAAGTGTGTGTGGGTTGTTTTTGTTGTTGATGACTTTTTTTTTTTTTTTTTTTTGAAAGTGTAGTATTGGCAACGCAGACACATACAGCTCCTGTAAAGTACAACCTTGAGTTAACCGGGGAATAACTGCTTTCCTTTCATTGCTTTTCACAGTCCTGGCTCGAGTCCAAGGGCATTACACATCAATACCCCCCCTCCCCCCGTGTGTTCCATCATTCAGCGCACCGGTGTGTTTGAGAGAAATACAGCATTGCGTGGTTTATTTTAGCAACTCGACCCTGTAAATACACCTATTCTCTCTCTCTCTCTCTATCTCTGGCTTCCTCACCAACACACCTGTCGACTTAACAGCGCCGTGGCAGCGTCCCACTACATCACTGTGGACAAATGACAGGCGGCACAAGGAGGAGCCAAGTCTTTGAAAGGCTGAGGGGAGCATCGATCAACCGAGCTGCAGCGCGATGCTACATTTCATGTCAGAGGGCGTTTTGTAGGGGTAAGTATTTCCTCTGTGGAAAGTTGATGTGATATCTCACGTAAACTCCCATCACGTGCTGTTTCACAGGTCGTAGATCCAGCGACGAACTTTAGTGTCATAAAACCAGACCGACTGAATGTCCTCGTGGTTAAAGGCGACGAAAGTAGCCCGTCCTGCGTCAGATGTGACGGACATGTGATTTAATTACTCGCCGCCGTTCTGAAATTAACCAGCTCCCCGGACTGACGGGAGCCCTGCAGCGTGTCCTATAAGGCCCCGCCGCTTATCTTCTCCCCGCAGCAGTGTGACGGCAAGGACATCAGACTGAGGCTGCGCTTAGTCCTTCACCAAGGTTGAGAGCAAATGTTGTGCTGAATCGCGGCCAGGCTGCTGCCGCCGCCACAGCCGGGCCCGGGACACGCAGACGAGGAAATGGGGAAAAGAGATCTGGGGGTGAGGGGGGTACGATGCTCATGGTGGAGTTATGTGATTCGTATCGCACACACACACCACCTGTTCTGCCATTTGTCAACAAGGTTGTAATGCAGCCAGTGTAAAACAGAGTCGGGGGGCTAATGGAGCTTGACTACCCAGATGCTGTGACCGCTCCTCCAGGACCGCTCGCCGTGTATTAGGCTGACAGCGTTTGGCCGCGAGCCTGGCTGCCCTCCTTTGGGTTACCGCCGACCTCACCTCGACCCAGCCCGGTCTGCTGGTGACATAAATACCTACTGATGACCCTGAACCGGCCGACCCTCCCTGTAGCACACACACACACCCATCCTGGGCCACAATGCCCGTGTCTGTTCTGCATGACGATCGGAGGTAAACCGCACCAACTGATCCTTTAATCAGTCTTGCTCGGAACTTCAATAAAATCTGGTTAAATAAAGGCTAAATAATAATATTGTAGGAAATCTAGCCCTGTGTGTCTGTAACAGACACCGAGAACTGTGGCAACGCCATTTGACGCATAAATCCAGTGAGAACGAATCGTTTTCTTTCACTGAATCATATTCCCTTCGATGCATTATGTTTAACAGCCGTGTTGAACCGTCGGCTTCAATCCGCTGAATTATCACCAGAGGTCAAGTGCACTTCACCGCACACTCAAGAGTCATATTTGACACTTGACACTTTAAACACAAAGGATAAAAGATGCCGTTCTCAAACAAAACAAAAAAAAAAGGATCCGGGTTTTGTCTCTGATTGAAAAAGCATCGGCGTAGAGATGTTGACGGGAAGCAGAGAGCTGCCGGAGCGCGACCTCACTACAGCTCGCTGGAGACATGCTCAGCGTGAAAGATGTGTCACGAAGAGAACATCTCGCTCCGCCAGAATGAGCCATTCACCTGTTGTCATCTGTGGCTCATCTGCCCCTGCAATGGGAAGAGGTCTGGGCAATCTGGGTTCTAGAGGGCCGACAATAGATAGCACAAACCCAAAACTGTCAATTTCAGCGTTTGTGTGGTCGGCAATGCATTTGTACTTCGGAGCACGGTGATTACGTGACAATTTGCGAGACAGAAAACGGTTTGTCAAAGCTGAGAAGTTGCACTCGGTTCTTCCACCTGGGGTGAAGAAGGAACTGGGAGAAGAAAACGTCATTCGATTCTTGGAAATTAACAAAAGCCATGTTCTGTTGTGTTCCCGTTGGACATTTTCTCCTTGTCCTAACCCCGTTGGGAGTTTTCTCCTTCTGTCTATCTGTTTCTGTAAAGAACACCCAGGAAATGTTGCCTTCAAAGACTCAACCCACCCATGTACGATATGATTCTCCGCACTTAAAGAAGTTGTTTTCATCCAGCTTCATGACGCCATTCACGCTTGACTCCATCCATCCATCCCAGCTGACGGACGGACTCATGATCCGGGTCAATTCTGTAATTAGCCGACACCTGAGAGCGGCTTTTCTCGGCTGATTGACAAGACTGTCAGCTTGTCATTACCCCACTTATGATTTGCACAGCGCTTTGCCTGATTACTGGAACCAAATCGCTCAAGTCTCCACAGTAAATTGCCGTGAAAAGGGTACGTGGGCAGACGGACAGAAATCTATTCCACCCTCTGTGTCTCTGTAGTTACCAGGGAACAGCAGGAGTCCATCTCGTCTGTGCTGTGCCATTATGGCGCCCCGATTCAGCATTCTGAGTGTCGAAGGTAATGTCTCCCGCTATTTGTGCCCCACCGTCTTTGGTAACCACTGAGAAACGGGAGAGACACTAATGGTGCAGACATACCACAGATTGAGCCACTTAAAAATGCATTAGTTCCAAAATGTTGCTGTTTGTGTGTGTGTGTGTGTGTGTGTGTTTTTCGGCCTCACCGGCTTTAGTGGCAAATTTTGCAATTTCACTTGAGCGAGAGGCACAAAAGCCACAGAAACAGCGAAGGATGTGTTCTCCTTCCATTCCACATGTGGTTGCTTTGCCTGTGAAACCATCAATCTGGACAAGACTGGCAAGACTTCTACCGGCGTGTTTCACTCACCACAGACATGATCTATGATCGTATTACCGTTTAAGCTGATTACGTATCGCATGTATGAGAGGCACACACCGTTTTGTTTTTTTTTTCCTCACACTCCACAGACAGCAATAAGCAGCCCACAGAGAGAAAAAAAAAATGTCTTGATTGCGACAAAGCACCTCGAAGGGATTTTACGTCTTAGCGACACAGCTGAGTCAAATTGATCATCTGAAGCCGGAGTGCTCGGAGGCCTGCGGGCGAAAGTATCCATGTTGTGTTTCACGAGGTAAGACGCCTGCCTGCAATGCAGTACAGCACGGAGCACAATCTGCAGCCATCTCTGCTCACCCAAGGACACGTCCCTCTTCCTGAGCCACAATGTCCAATCCATCTGAAACGTTCGCCCCTGTGCTGAAATGCAGAAATAATCAGGCTGACGGTTCACATGCCGATGAACGTTTTTCTTACAACGTCCAAATGAGTCTTAAACCATTCAGACCTACTTAAAAGAGGCTCCAACCAGTGGCTAATGAGAACCAATTTCAGGAAGTTGCATCACAGAAGTAACTCGCATCCTCGGGGTTGTTGGAGGCCCCTTCAGCCAATCGCCGATGAAGTGACACATCAAACGGCGACGCGGCTCTTTTTTGTAGCGAACGCAGTCGAGTCAAGGCGTCGCATGCTCCGAGAGAAACAGTAATTGGAGAAGAAGAAGGAGGATGGCATGGATACAGAGAAATTGATTCTGTTGGACTCCGCTGCTGAGCCAAGCAGAACCCTGGAACGACAAAGATTCGGCACCCCCAGCCCCCCTCTTGCTCGCGCTCCCAATTTGCAAAACAAAGAAGCAGAAAGAAGAAGAGCGAGTGTTCAGGTTGAGCACTGCACCGATGCCCCAAGGGAGCTTGTGGCATTTGCAGAGGTGCTGCTTGTATATTTGGAACAGCAGAAAACACCTGGAGGCGGCGTGGCGGTTACCAGTCTCGTCACGATGAACACAAAAATCATCAACACGTGCAAACGCGAAAACTTCTAACCCAGGGAAATCAATATTAAATGCGGCGGGGGCTAGAAACATTAATTCCACGCTGACAGATTCTGACAAACTTACTGTGTCCCCAAGGGAAAAACAAACCCCACCCTCGACACACTTATTTAAAACAAACAAACAAACAAACATACCAGTATCATCTTTCTTCTTCATGAAGTTCTTTTCACAGAGTTAAGCTCTTATAAACAGTTTTATATACATAATATATGACAAACAGAGTCAAATACGCCTCTGTTTATGACTGCTAACATGATTCATCTCAGCCGGCCTCTGAAT
>JBBMJM010120121.1:0-14294 GCA_037832705.1 Centriscus cristatus
TATAAAGGAAAATATTGAAAATGATCAGGGGTGCCCAAACTTTTTCATATGACTGTAAATATGACTGGAATATCCGGTTCACCTGCATGTTGGAAACGTTCATTCCTTTCATGAGTCAAAGGAGGCGAGACACAGAGGACACTCCGCTTACTGTGCCAGTCAGATAAACTAAGCCGTTATTGGAGTTTTCTTTCATAAAAATAGAACTCTGGACCTAAGAACTGTTCTACTTTACAGTGTATCGATGGATGATTTGGTAGAAACACCACGTATGACGGGGATCCACGGAGGGTTGTTGTCTGAGCGCCGCAGGCCACCACTGGAGGGAATGTTCACGACTGGAATGGAGCTCTGCGGCGTTGTGAGGAGTGTCAGCAGGAGTAAGAAGGTGTCCTACGATGACATGTTGATTTTCTTGACCTTATTGATTTCCTGGTAGACGGAGAGAAATACAAATGTCAAAAACTATGATGGCGGAGTTTCTCAAGACGGCGGCTTGAAGGGAGGCTGTGTTCGGGAAAAGCGGGTGCACCGATACGCAGATTTTTGTAGTTTATCCTACGAGACGTGAGTCACCGAAAGCCATCACTGCTTTGCAACCCAGCATGAGCATTAACAACTACTTTTTGAGGCAGTCCGACAACATGACGCACCGGAAAAGTAATGTGCACTTAGTACTGACAATTTTTTTTTTTTATTACGTGAACCCTGAGTCCTCCCCATGTCTGTATGTTTGATGGTATTTGTGTGAGCTGAGCTGTTATGTTTTGTTATGTTCCTGTGTCTGTTGTTTTATATATATATATATATATATATATATATACACGATGGCAACATGCATTCAAATCATACTGAAGGATGAAACTTCTATTAGTCAGTTGAAGTAAAAAAAAACAAAAAAGAAAATGACCCAGCTGTTTAAGACTTTAATCATGTGTCTGCGACAAAAAGAAATCCGATGAGGTGACGTCAGGGCCTCACCTCAAAAAGGGTCTCTTTCAACTGCCTGTAGGCTTCATCCAAACTGTCATTGACAATGATGACATCAAATGTTCCTGGCTCTTTACCTTAGACAGAGATACGAACACGGTTTTAAACTGACCAAGTGGCTCAAAAAAAAAAGTGCTCAAACAATCAGTACTTACTAAACTCCATATCCACCCTGGCGGCCTCTAAACGCTTCAGGAGGTTCTCCTCCGACTCGGTTTTTCTATTTCTTAGACGTGCTTCCTGAAACGACACAATCATATTTCTTCAAAAATATAAAATATATATAGAACATGTTATCATTACATTAAATCAGTTTTTTTATTCTCTTTATGTTTCCATTCTAATTTCAAATGGGGTGGTTTGGTATCTACACACATACTTAAAAAAAGATTGTGATTCTGGTCGAGGCAGACGACCGTCCACATGTCGCTTTGGGTCTCCTCGAAATTCTGAACCTGTAAAAGGCTGTTTTTCCCCCTCGCCTACGCCGATAAGAGCTGCTCGTCAACGTAGGCTTTCTATTAGAATCGTCATGGGTGGTGGTAGACAAATAACATGTCGAGTGTTCCTACCAGGACCGCCAACGATGGAGGCTGGATGGAGATGTAAATGGGGTTCAGGTCCGTCTTTTTGATGTTCCTCACTCCCTGCATGTCAATGTCCAGTATACAAATGAGGTTCTTGGCCTGGACGTCCTGCACGGCCGCTTTACTCGTCCCGTACATGTTGCCCGAAAATTCTGCGTTCTCAATGAATTCTCCTTTTTCGATGCCTGCCTGCATCGCTTCGCGCGTCACGTAATGGTAATCTGAAAGCAGGCAGCACACAGAGTACGTATGCAGTCACATGTACGGCAGGAAACAGGAGGACATGTTGGCTCGACACGACATGCCGACACGTTGTACCTTTGCCGTTCTCCTCTCCCGGTCGAGGGTTTCTGGTTGTATCTGAAGGAGGAAAAGGAAATACAGTGTCATCATCTGTACATGACATTTAATAGAGTCAATAACAGAATTTGCTTTCGATTTTGCCATCGTAAACGTCTCCTCAGTGGGACAATAAATGCTCATCTGATCTTTCTATGACGTCTATTCTATTTAGGGTGTTGACAACATTTTACACAGGTGCTGATGGTCCATCCTTTGTCTGGTGCACTCACGGGAAACGCTGAAGCCAAAGACGCTGTCGTACTCCTTCATGAGCTTCTTCAGCAGGGTGCTCTTCCCTGCTCCCGATGGACCACTAAGCACCACAGGCCTGGGTCCAGCCATAGCTGCAAGGGCAGGAGACGGAAGTATGAGTGACTCATACCCACTGGGATCAGTTAACATGAATCATCCCCGGAGCACAAACAAACGGCCTTAACGACTGAATTATTTTCAAAACAGGGTCAGCGTGCTCGGACAGGCCTCCTTCCAGTGATCAACGGAGGATGAGACGCCAGCGGTGCTCCTAATGACGAGGGAATTAACTGGCTCGCTCACCGTGAGGTTACCATGGTGCCGTTGATACCCTCTGACTGTGGAGTCTGATTCCACACAAATCAGAAAAGACAGTTTTTCACTTCCAATATCCATGAAAAAGTTAACTTTACACACAACATTCATTAGTCATGTTTCACACTTTCCACAAGAGCTTCACATTTTAAGTAGTTTACCTTTTCTCTCAGGTGATTCAGTCAGTGTAACCTCCAACCGCGGTGGTTTTAAGGAAAGCTAAGTAAAATATATTTTCTTCCTTTACCTTCCTTCAATACACAGCTGAAGCTGTGAATTCAAGTGAACAGGGTGTGTTTGCAGAAAGACGGAAGAGTCGCAAGAAGAGGGCGGGGACACCAAACGATATACGTAATGATCTCATGTTACAAAAGAGCCATGTGTCAATCTGAAACGGCTGACAACACTTTCAGTGATGTCAGCATCTTCCACACACAACAAGGACCAGGGACCTGCTGCGGCGCACATAGAAATACTGTTTACTTACATCCACGTCTGGTATCAGGCGTGGTGGTGTGCAGCGTGATCAGTTATTCCGTACATTATGAATTGTGGACTAAATTCCAATAAAAAGCAGGCTAATCCGTCTCGCAGTCAGTTCGACAGAAAAGAAATTCAGTGACGGCCTGATGAGCTGTGTCGTCTCCAGCGGATCAGATCAGATGCAGCGAGGCTTGTGTTTGCAGGTGCAAATGACACCAGTCATTCTCCAACGCCTCTTGAACGCGTCCCGTAAACAGCGACGTTGCTAATTAAAGGTGCAGGAGTTCCTTTTTCAGACCGGGTCAAGAGGTTTTAACCTTTTTGGAGCCTTTTCTGAATTTTACTATCTTTATCGGACTGGGATCGCTGACATCAGCTACTGTTACAGTACTTACTATTACCTATAACTACCTATATATATATTATATATTACCTATAACCACTATGTATATATAAACTATTTTTATTAAAAATAATCAATCTATTGCTCTGTGAGTAATCTTGTGAGTTAAATAGTTTATGCTTTTTTTCCAAATCGTTACTTGTCATACTGAACCTTGAGCTGTGTGACAAGTAATTGGGGACATGAGCATCAGCCGACACTAATTGGAAGCTGCACTGTGTTAAACTGCCAACGTGTGACTTGAGCACAAATCATGTGATGTGTTTTAGGAGCCAGAAATTAAATCATGTGCATTGGCAATTCAGTACCAGATCACAGACAATAAGTAATAATCAGTCAAACACAACACACCTATTACTAACATAAAAACACTCATTCCGCCAAGTCAACAAGTTGGATGAATATTACTACTATTGTTTTTTATTCTTTTAATCTATGTTTAATGTTTTTATTGCCACTTCCTGGCACTTTCATAACTTACCAGTGACTAACAATAATGTTGGATCATTCATCATCATCTGGGTGGAATTTAAAAAGACCAAAAAAAAAAAAAGATCAGGCTTTGCAAACTGCACTTTGATTCTCAGGAAGGAGCAATAAAAATGTACTCCTGGAAATAAAGAGCTGTTGATTTACAGAGAGGAGCAGCATTTCCTGAATGCTGATTTTCATGCAAACTATTGTGACTCTACATGTATTTAGGTTATAAAACCTTAATTTTTCCAAATAGTACAGAACTGAAAGAAACAGACACCAACCATCCAACCAACTGCATTTTACCTGTACAAAATGTTATTATGAGACATTGTTGGCACATGTAGATTATCATACCAGAGACCTAAAACAATAGTATTTTGAAGGAAATGCTCAAACACTGGTCAGGGGATTCGAAGTGGGTATGGGGAGTATTTAGGAAAATGTTTGTTATGTGTGTATGGAGGCTCGTGTCAATAATGTATGGTATGAATGACTGATACACGTTTAAGGAGTCTGAGCAGTAAACCCCTGCTCCATAGCTTGCTTTGATGGACAAAAAGGCACATAACCGATTATGCATGAGGTGGTTAGTTCGTACAGTGGGACAAATACGATAATTATCGTTCACATGGCAACGCTGCGATTTGAGACATTATGACAGGCGTTAGGCACAATTCATCTACTTAACAATACAGCTAGTCTGACAACAAACCAACATAGGTGCCTCAACTTTAGGTAACACTGCATCAGACCAACTCCGTCCGGCTCCATAAATACAACGAACATCACTGCCTGCATCCGACTCCCGTCTCAACAACAAATGAATGACAGACGTGGATCCACGAACACAGCAGCAGCCTCAAACTCTTTGACGCTGAACACAGCAATTCTTCCTACCTGACATTAGTCGTGAGAAATATCTCATGTACATCGGTAGGTACTTTAATCCGAGATTTACAGGCAGTCGTCGGAGGTTTTTCTTCCTCCTCTGCTGCTCTGTTTCTTCGATGCCAGAGCCCTTAGGCTGCGTGCGTCTTACGTCATCGCCGCGGAACCAAACGTCAACACGCTAAGTTCACGAGCGTAGGACAAAACCCAGAAACGCTAGGTTTAGCCAAACTGGCTATACGACGTAGACGAATTCGTTTCAGAATTTATGTTACAGTAGTACTAGCGCTTTAAAGGAATAGAACGTATTAACACAAGGCTTTTCTCTTTTGTAGTTCTTCCTCGACCCGTAGGGTGGCGAACTACGGTTAAGCCGGTTCGAACAAGAGTAGGCACGTTTGCTTTTACACAAACTTACATTTCTCCGTATATTTAGGGAATTGCAAAAACCTTTTAGTAGACGCAGGCATTCGTTGAGAAGCCCATACAGGACCTGTGCCGCACGTCTGTCCCTGGATGAACAAGGCCGCAGCTGACCTGTGCTAATGCGGCTAAAGTGACCAGTTAGCAAACCTGCTATTGTGGCCAATTTTAGCAAAAAGTTGACATGTTTGGGTCTTCGAGGTCAGGAGGGGTCCGAGGAGGCCAGGACCAGTTCAACTGGGACGATGTGAAAGTCGACAAACACCGTGAAAACTATCTGGGTAAGTCTGCTCCCACAGCTAACAAGTGGCGCGACTTAGCTGGGCAGCTAATGTCTGTATGCAGACTCCGAGTTAGCTAAGGTTCAGCTACAGCGAACGTACCGTGGCTGCTGTGCTTCATATTCTGCATTCTACTTACCTTTTGTTCTAGTGTCCCTCATTACACCGTCTGTGAGCTGTTAAGTTCTCCACCAATCCTGTTAGCCTCTCAGAGAACGGTCATTTGTGCCCCTCGGAGCAGTCACATGTGGCTACGGGCTGCAGAGCTGCTCTGTCAACACGCCAGACTCCGGAGGAGTTTCAAATCTGTTCAATGTCTGCACAAGTTCGATCAGAAAACCTCCACTAGCACTTGAACGCAGATACAAACAAGTGCTTTGCAAGGACGCTGACACAGCAACGGGTTTGTTACTTTTGTGAAGTAACAGGGTGCAAGGTGTGCTTTAGTTATTTAACAACACACAAACTAAAGTGAAGTATAACACACAAAGCAAAATTCATTCAAACAAACATTGTCAACGTGAATCACAAACAAAAATTACAAGTAGCTATGTTAGCACTCGCTTACAATTACAAACTAGTGTACTTGCCATACCATATTTTGTTTAACGTTTCTGCGTTCTGGGTCCTACATGCCCCTATATATATATATCCATTCTTATACTTGTGTTTGGACGTATTTATTTTTATTGCATGCTTCTTTATCTCATGTCATTCCCAGCTACAGCCGTTTTTCAAGGTTTCTTGTAAAATGCTAGAATAACAGATGGTATTTTTCTGAAGTGCTACCCAACACTATGTAGATATAACCAATTAAAACTTAAATAATCAGTAGTGGGACAAGATTCCAAGTGAAGTTTTTTCATTTCATAAATTGATGTTATGAATAATGACTTTATAAAACGAGTCGTAATGATTAGTGTGACACTGCAGGGGATTCAAAATGTCAGGTAGTTGTCAGTTAATGTGGTGTAGAGATCATCCAATGGCCAAATCCACATGTCATCACATCACATCTCCTTCCATCACAGTCTGCCACCTCTCAGCCCGCCTCCTTGTCTTCTATAGGGAATTCTTTAATGGCACCAGTGGGACGATGGCAGAAAGGCAAAGACCTGACATGGTACTCCAAAAACAAGACAGGTGCGACACCCATGACCAAAGAGGAGGAAATGGCTGCCGTGAAGGCTGCGGAGCAAGAGGCCTTGATGGCTGCCCTGTGAGTGCAACTTAATTTTATTTAAAAACAAATTCAAATGTTTCATAGCAAATTCACATTTTCTTCTGTCTGTCCAGAGGACACAAGAATATAAAGAGACAACCGACGGGGCTGACCAGAGAGGTATTTATCATTTGTATTTGCTAAAAGATTTTGGCTGTGTTACATTGGTTATTCATCCATTTATCTCACCAGGACCTTGCAGATGTTTATCGGAGGGAAGAAGCTGATGGTGAAGAGAGGAATGTGGATCGTATCTCAGGCTTGGGAAGCGCAAGGTGATTATTGATTGATTGATTTCTTCAAGTATATATTTGGAATATTGATTCAGAGTCAGACAGTGTGTTTGTCACGTGAGTGTTAATACAGGTCAACAAACGATGTTGTGGATGAAAGGAACCAAGCACAAAAAGAGAAAATATTATTGTGTACTTAGTGTATTTACAGTGTAGGTGTAGCATACAGTATTCAGATTGAAATAATATGGATATTGAAGATAACAGAATGGAATATAGAAAATCAAAGCCTGATAAACCCTTTCTCAACATTTAAGACATCATAAAAGCGTTTCTGTGACTTTGCTTCAGATATCAGTAACACACACTGTAGATTTCCCGAGACCTCACTGATGGAGCCTGCACATGTCTGCAGGATCCTCTCTCTGATGCTGCCAGACACTAATAATACCAATTGGAGGAATAACCGTTGCCCTGTAATTTACGTTGCAGCCATGCAATTAGTTTTGAGATTGTTGTGTTCCAGCTAAATACTGCACCGATTATAATCATCGGGGTCCAAGTGAGTCCTCTCCCCTTTCCATGGAGGTTATAAATAACCAATAAATACCCCTTGACATTCAAGAGGAACATTAAAAACAATGTTTTCACTAATGAAAGCTGCTTATCTCTCTGCCGTCTAATTGCGTTCTTGTTTTCGATTGTCTTTCTATTTACAGTGTAGGCTCACGGAAAATGGTTCTCTCCCAGAAGGAAAAGGAGGCAGCCAAAATGGGCTTACCGGTGTTTACGGTAAGACAGGCGCAGTATTTAAAGTTTGATTTTGAGTATGAAAGATGCAGTTGGTAATGAATGATTGAGAAACTTTGATTTCAAATGTCATTTCATGGGACGAACAAACAAACGTCTCCTTTCAGCACCATAAGACTGCGCCTCATCCAGAAACTTCAACAGCAAAGTCGACTGAAAACACGGAGAAGGTGGAGCCGGAGCAACGGTGAGAATCATCATAATAGAAAATGTGCTTTATGTCCCACTTAATTCAGGCAGAAGTCCAATGGTCACAAACATAAAAACAACTTATTTCTGCAGGCAGGAGAGCAAAAAGAACAAGAAAGAAAAGAAGAGCAAAAAGGAGAAAAAGAAGAAGGAGAAGAAGAAAAAGAAGAGGCAAAGGAGGGACTCGTCCTCTGACTCAGACGACGACAGAAAGAGGTTTGACTGTTTCTAGATTGGTGCATTGGCTCTGACTTTCAGCAGCCACCTGATGGTAAAGAACAGACCTGAGTTACACATGGTGACTCGCTTACAAAACTATCACTGGAGGTAAAGAATAGTATGGTACCACAGCATCTGAAATCAAATGAACAAAAACTAAATACCGGTATATTCACAGATATATATTTTTTAGGTAAATAAGACCCAACACATATTCTTTTAATGTGCCTAGCTGTGATTCCATTTTAAACAGTAGAGGGCACTGATGTACTGTCCTAAGGAGACAACCACAGTGGTTTATTACAACACTTGGTCTTGGGTACTCGTTGTCCTGAAGCTGTCTTGTGAAAGTGGGAAGTTTTCATTCATGGGGCACAGTAATATGAGGCATAGAGGGAAACTTTGAGCACCAGTATCTGAAAGTCACAAGACGCAAAGATTCATTTTCTACAACTCGCATCTGTAAATGCGATTCTAATCAGTACCGGCCTTTGTTTTTGGTTGGTGGACATGAGTAAAACTGAGCTACTCAGGTAACCACTTCCTCCCCGGAATCACAGCAGCTCACCAGATCCCCGTGATGACCCAGTCATTGATTGTTTTCCTTTTCACTCCTCAGGCGGAGAAAGGACCACCATCATCATAATCCATCATACCATAGTCAGAGTGGAGCCAGACCCCATGACAGCCATTCAAGGGGGGGAGCAAAGGCAGAGCGTCAGCCCTCCTACCCCCATCACCGACAGCAGCGGCATGACACAGACTCCTCCGATGGGGGGTCCCCTGTCCCCTGTAACCCCGCCAGCCACAAGACGACCCCTGTGGGTGCCACACAAAGCCACAGGCGGCGCCACGACACAGACTCGGACAACTAATGTCCTTCCCACCCCCTCGTTCACAGACACATTATGTGAACAGAGCGCTGTACAGAAGGTTGAGTGGCCCTGAAGACCTCATGTACCCTGCACCACCAAATGTCCTGTTGGTGTGGGTGTGTAACAGGCCCCGGCTGCGTTCAACCGGCTGGGGAAATCTCTTGTCATTTTTAAACACGATCTGTGATTATATATATATATATTTTTTGGTCATTTTTTTCAATGCAATGGAATATGAAATATTCAGCAAACCGATTAGTGCAGAATGGTCCGGAGGATTTTTAGATTTTTTTTTTTATAAAAGAAATGATCTTAAAGCCAGGAATAGGAATAAAAGGAATTCCTCAGGATGCTGCTTGATGCCTTTTCATCCATGCATCTCCTTGCACAGCAATTCTGGTCTTTTTTTTTTTTTTTCTTAATCGCACCATCCCTTCTTAATCCCTCGCCGTTGTAGGTTCAGCTCCCTGACTGGTGTGATACCATTGGAATGCTCTCCACTGGTCATAATAGAGTGTAGTGTTTGCATTCGCCTTGAATTGGTCTGAATGGGGGTATTCTGCTGGCTGGCACCTGGGGGGGTGCACTAAAAAGAGCAAGGCATTCATAAAGAAGAGTGCAAAAAACCAGGCGGGTCCTTTTATATGGGCGAGTACCGTTAGACCGCCACACACAAACCAAACTGATGGAGCAGCAGGAGAGAAGGCTGGACAAAGCCACCCTATGAGGAACCCAAGTCTCTGACTCCCTCCCCTTCCACCACCACCATACTCTCCTGCCATGTTTTATAGGCTTGGCTGCATTAACCATAGCAGCCTAATCGAGCTGCAAGAATGCTGCCCTAGATTGCCACCCTACAATGTGAAGCTGGGTGTCCCGTCCACATTACAGCTTTAACCTAAACATTAGGTGGTTTCCAACACCTAGGGGCATCACATTTCTTTCTACAGGGTCAAAGGGTGGTGGCCTTTACAGGTTGCTATGACAGCAGTTTTTATTCTTTGTAATGTCTGTTGGGGTTGTAAATAGTTAATCAATGAACTTGAAATTTGTGCCGATTAAACATTAATTAAGTCTAGTGAGTACATGGAGAGCATCTGTTGTGGAGATTATGTTCAGGAAAATGTTTTGTGAAGAACAAACTTCAAGATCACCTACATTTTTTTTTCTATCCAATCATTTTAATACCAGTGCTTTTCTCACAAAACAAGAACTTTACAGACAAAAATGATCAACAGAAGAGATTAACAGTTTGTAAAAGTGTATAGTTATGAATAAAAAAAAGACATTCAGAGCAGTAAGGTTTCACCTACACCCTTTAGAAAAGCTTGAAAATAAGAGGTAACGTGGATCTTGGATAAGGCGACGTAAATATGGCTTCAGTTTCATGCCACGGACAATGAACTGCAAAGAAGATAACTAAACACTACAAAGCTTAACGTGGCTGAAACTTATTGCCATCAGACACCTTTACAAGAAAACTTCAAAAAGGAAGCATGCACTGGCCTGAGGGGAAGATCATGGTGTGTGTCTTATCTATTGCCTCATTAAAGCCCATAGAGTTGGTGGGATGATCGTTCTTGCGCAGCCTGATGATTTCCATGGTCAGAGTGCTACGAACGTCCTTTAACGTCAGCAGACTGCACTGTGCGGGTCTGTTTACGGGTAGACTGCAAATGCAGAACACGATCGACCTGAGACATAATACAAAAATCCTCTGCTGAAGCCTGGACACACAAAAATGCCGTCGAAACTGTAATGCAGGTAGATCTGAGATCGTGGCAGCATTTCTCAGTGTAAGCAGACGTGCTGCATAACAAGGCTGGTGCATGTACACACAGGTTCTCAAGATGAGAGTGATGTCACAGGATATCAGAGTTAAAGCCCATGTTTACTTAACATCAACGTGTGGGGGAGGTCCGACGTATAAATGTAGTATATGTAAGTCCATCGTATATTACCCTGTATAGTATGTGTGACCATTGACACCGTGGGGCTTTCCGGGCCACTTGTTCACCACACAGGGCCGCCCTACAACCACAACATGCAGTAACCAGTCAAAAAAGTACAGTAAGCTGCACCATTACTAAGAATATTTACAGTTACATAAAATAGGAAAATCAAAACTAGATTTACAAAAACAATCACCTCCACCGCCTGCCTGTAGGTTTGTGGTATCGATAGCTCAGATGTGGACAGTTTTTAGTACTTTTGGACAGGGTAGATCTCCTTTACACTTTTGAGAGTAGAGAGCAAGGGAACAATGTTTGCTTTTACTGTTTAATTTATCAGACGCAGACCCGTGTTAGCGATTCTTGAGCTGATTTGACAACCAGTCCAGTCCTTCATACAGGCCGTCCCCAGAGGTGGCACAGGCTGCCTGGATGTACCACTGCCGGCTGTTTAGGGAGTGTAAGCTCATCTTGTCTGTGATCTCTGCTGCGTTCATAGCATTCGGCAAGTCCTATGAGCAGACAACGAGAAAATATTAAAATGGCAAACACAAGTACTGGGGAAAAGGGAGAATGTTTACACACACACTGCAGTTTGCACTGAGGACGTAAAGATCACTCACTTGTTTATTGGCGAACACTAAGAGCACAGCATCACGCAGCTCATCCTCTGCCAACATTCTCATGAGCTCCTCGCGGGCCTCATTACATCGCTCCCTGTCGTTGCTATCGACAACGAAGATGAGACCTGCGACAAATATAGAACTGTAATGAGTGCACGACACGTGACGGGCATCTTGCAAAGCAGAAGAATTGAAGACATTAGTAGCGGAAGACGTTAACAGATGGGGTGCTCAGTTAGAATCACACAAACCCTGTGTGTTCTGGAAGTAATGACGCCACAGTGGTCGAATCTTGTCTTGACCACCGACATCCCACACTGTGAAGCTGATGTTCTTATATTCTACTGTCTCTACATTGAAACCTGAGGGGGACATAGAAAAAAATATATAAATCACATTGAAGGGCAAAGGGATATCACGTGGTGTGCAGACAATTAGTAATCATTTAAAAAATAATTTACATTCATCTTCCTTACCTATTGTGGGAATGGTGGTCACAATCTCTCCAAGTTTGAGCTTGTACAGAATAGTTGTCTTGCCAGCAGCATCCAGACCCACCATGAGGATTCTCATCTCCCTTTTGCCGAACAATTTGAAGAGCCCAAGAAAATTTCCCATGGCTGCTGGTGATCAATCTACTTTGGTGTTAAAACAAAACAAAAAAACAAAACACACCCTGAAAAGAAATGCACATTTTCAAGTTAAATGGAATACTTATTATTCCCGTGATGCTTTAGATCAGTGTAGAAAATAGCAGATTCATGCTTTTATCCATTGTCCTTCCCATCCCTTTTAAAATTGTCCCACAACATGCATACAAATATCTGTGTTTAATAATTGGGATAGTTTTGTTAGGTAGGAGACATGTGTTTTATCCAGTATTACAAACTGTAACACAGGTTTGGAAATACAATGGCAATGTAGAAAAACGTAGCATGCAGGGTTTTACTCTTTGAACAATCCAAGAGTCTAAAATAAGAATAACACAGATCTGAGATTTTAAAGTAGTTATATAATCTGCGATACGTCTCTATTAATACGATTTCTTGCCACTTTCCAACTACTTGGTCTTGTTGAGCAGCATTAACAGTCAGTGGGCAAAGCAGCTCACCACATGTTGTTCGAGTATTCGTGTCAATATGTAGATGATGTATAATTGAACGATGGACACTGTCTGAGTAGCTACATCGCCAGAGAAAGAGCTCGGTGGCAGATAATACACGATGATCATTGGAGAAATGAAGATATGTGCATTTCATCACTGCGTTGAACGGGCTCAGTGAATAAAGTAAACCTGACGCGTCTGAGATGAGGTCTACTAATTGACAGTGATACATACAAGCAAGACAGCGGCCAACATACACTGCTGCACCATCCTGTCACAAGCTAGCACGAATTAACTGCACTTGTCGCAGTGACGGGTAACATTAATAACCGATTGGTAATCACCGACTGCTGCTAACGTCGTGATACCAGGCTTACGTTCATTATTGGATCGACTTTGGACTACAGAACAGTTCTTGTACAGTGAAACACTTAAGCGCTGAACTAAATAAATAAAAAAATGTGATATGAATGGCGAGCTTGAAAAGCACCACATACTTGAAAACTCGTATCGATTAAGCTACGTTAGCACAGCGATAAAGTTAGCGCGTAGCAGCGATAAATACCGTTCCTTTCGTCGGCCTGAATGTTGTGGCCACAACCACATGACCCACTTCTCGGAGGATCACAGTATCAACGATAGTACCGTAGTACCAATTATTATCAATAATAATAACTATCAATTATAACCACAAACAAAAATCCCTTACAGTTGTGATGCTTCCTCCCTTCTTTGAGGCGTTTCCTTCCTCTAGAAAATGGCGACAATTTGACACGTCAGGTTCAGCTCCGGCACAACTTCCGCATTCATCTCACCGCGATATGGCGCCCCGTGTGGCCGAGATGGCAATTACATCGAGAGGTGATCATTTCAAATCAAATTTATTATCTCCCACCACTCCACCCAAATAAAATCCCCTTGAACTCAATGAATCATATCATTGAGTCGGAAAGTCAATCATACTCAATATAATTACATTTCTATGAAACCGTAAAAGGTGACTTTGCTCACATTCTATGTTACAAAACATGCCAAAAACATGTAGTGACAGGTGTGTAAAACATAAGGAACGCTGTAATGAAGTATGTGAAGATAAGATGTCACTTGACACTCGACTCACTAGAAAAAGTGCGTTGTTATAACTCTGGTGTTCCTGCTTTGACAGCTCACAGTGTCTGGTGGAAATGTCTCCCCCTTCTTTGAACAGCATGCCGCTCTAAAAAACTCAACTTTAACGTGTTAAACCTACAATAGAATTGTGACAGTTTAGACAGAAGGAGATGACCCTGTCATGCATTAGCTATTTTCATGCTACTTCTGACAATATCAGTGCTTTTGAAAAAGGGATCATGTGATCAATGTGGTAAAGTAGCCGAGAAGATCGGTAATATGAATAAAAAAAATTGTTACAACATTGTTCAGTCTTTTTTTTTTTTTTTAATTTCACACTTAGAGACAGTTGCAGTTACAGTGGTTCCCTGGTATATGGTACCTACCAATACATGACAATACAGAGTAATTCACACACAGTTTTATATTACACAATCACAGCTATACAATCTCGTATCCGTTTGTTTATATACACTTGTGGTGTAAAAACGTTCCCATAGCCCTCTTTTATCCTC